>CAUYPO010033861.1:0-48585 GCA_963574435.1 Cheirogaleus major
ATTGGTCTAGGCAAAGAATTTTTGAGGAAGACCCCCAAGGCAATTGCCACAGCAGCAAAAATAAACAAATGGGATCTGATCAAATTAAAAAGTTTCTGCACAGCCAAGGAAACTATCATCAGAGCAAATAGACAACCCACAGAATGGGAGAAAATATTTGCTCTCTACACTTCTGATAAAGGTCTAATAACAAGAATCTATCTAGAACTTAAAAGAATTAACAAGAAAAAAATCAAACAACCCCAATAAGAAATGAGCAATGGAAAAAAAAGAAAATAAATGGGCAATGGAAATGAACAGAAACTTCTCCAAAGAAGACAGAATAATGGCCTGCAAACATATTTAAAAATGCTCAACATCTCTAATCATCAGGGAAATGCAAATCAAAACCACAATGAGATACCACCTAACCCCAGCGAGAATGGCATGTATCCAAAAATTCCAAAACAACAAATGCTGGCGAGGATGTGGAGAGATAGGAACACTCTTACACTGCTGGTGGGACTGCAAATTAGTGCTACCTTTGTGGAAAAGAATTTGAAGATACCTCAAACAGCTAGAAATAGAAATACCATTCGACCCTGCAATAGCATTGTTGGGCATCTACCCAGAAGAGCATAAGTCATTCTATTATAAAGACATCTGCACCCGAATGTTTATCGCAGCACAATTCACTATTGCAAGGTCTTGGAAACAACCCAAGTGCCCGTCAATTCAGGAATGGATAATTAAAATTTGATATATGCTCACAGTGGAATATTACTCAATTCTAAGAAACGATAGTGAATTAGCACCGTTTATGCTGTCCTGGATTAAGCTTAAGCCTGTTATCCAAAGTGAGGCAACACAAGACCAGGAAAATGGGCTCCACATCTACTCACCATAAAATTGGTTCTGACTGATTAAAACTATGGTGCTCAAATGGTGGTAGTACTCACCAGGTAGTCAGGGGGCTGGGCCCACATCCTTGGGATATGGCGAGCATTATGGGGGGAAATGGAATACCTCTAACCCTTCTTAGGGAGAGGCAAAGAAATACAATGTAACCAAAATGTCAAAAAAAAGACAACTTTTATCAGGAGGTGGGCAGGTGGGGGGGAGGAGAAGAGTGTATACTTACATAATGGGTGTGACGTGCACCACCAGGGGGTTGGACACACTTGAAGCTCTAGCACAGCGGGGGGGGGGGTTGGCAGGGGCAATATATGTAACCCTAATAATATCTGTACCCCCATAATATAATGAAATAAAAGAAAAAAATTCAGTTATCAAAATAAAATTGTTCCATTCACCAATGCTTACCTAAAAAGGTTTTGTATCTGAGATTCTGCTCATTTTGAAATGAGACCAAAAAACCATCTATATTATGAACTAATTGCTCTCTTTGCCTTGAGTGCAATACTGTGACAGGTCACCTCTGCCCATGTAGCTCAAAGTCAGCCACCAAAGCACCCAAAACCTGTGAGATTTTGCTTACCAAAACCCCAAAACCCTAGCAGCTCCTGTTTGCTAAAGCACCCATCTATTAAAAAAATAACCCTGTGCCAGTTTTAAAAAGCCCGGCAATGATAAAAGCAGTCATTCTTCTATGAATATTAGCCGCAATAAGCATCTATAAGCTGCCAAGGTGAAAAGAAATCAGGTATGTCTGGCTCCAAAGCACGTGTTCAAAACCCCAACCCCACACTGTCTGAGCTTTGGATGGAAGGAACTTTAGGGATTCTGCCATTCCCCAAACTTCATGCTTGTAAAGACTCCATCCTACCAGGTAAGGCATGGTTCTGTCCACCTCCTGATAATTAAGACCAACAGCAAGGGGCTGCGAAACCTTCAGGGGGCAGGTAGCATGAGCTTCCCACGTCCACCCTAGACCTGGGACTCTAGGGCTCTGCCCATTGTCGTCTGGAAGGTATGTTAGCCTCCTTTCATTGCTTCATGCCTGTTGGACTTATTTTCCCTCTCTGTCATGCCATGGAAGGAAGACTACTCTCCATTAGTGACCTAACTAAAAATCAGAGGTCTTCTCAAATGTCACTTTTACCCCTGTTAACAGTCTCTTCCAAACATAATGAGTAAGATGTGCAACGTATGGGGGATGGTCATGCTTGAGGCTCTGCCTCGAGGGGGGAGGGGGGCATGAGCAATACACATAACCGTAATATTTGTACCTCCATAATATGCTGAAATAAAAAAAAAATACAAAAAAATAAATAAAATAAAAAAATAAAAAATAAATAATAAAAAAAATGTAATAGATATTTTTAAAAGTAACTATAGCTGCAATAAATTGTTAATGAGTATATAATATGAAAAGATGTAAAATAGAACATTAATAACAAAATGTAGATGGGGAGTAAAAGTACAGTTTTATATGCAATTGAAGTTAAATTGTTAAAATACTATTACTATCAGATGTTTTATATAAGCCCTGTAGTAACCACAACAAATCTCTAGTAGATATATGTTTTAAAGGGAGAAAGGAGTCATAGCATACTACTACAAAAATTTAACATATCACAAAAGAAGATAGCAATATTGGAAGAAAGGAACAAAGGAACTACAAAACAGTCAGTAAGCAAATAACAAAATGGTGATAGTAAGTTTTTATCTCTCAATAATTACTTTAAACAAAAGTGGATTAAATTCTCCAATCAAAAGACACAGAGTTGGTGAATGGGTGAAAAAAAACAAAACAAGATCCAACAATATAACTCCTATCCAGAGACTCATGTGAACTTTAAGGACACACACAGACTGAAAGTGAAGAGATAGAAAAAGATATTCCACACAAATAGTAACCAAAAGAGAGCAGGGGTGGTTATACTTATATCACACAAAATAGCCTCTCAGTCAAAATCTGTCACAACAGAGAAAGAAGGTCACTATATGATGAATCAATTCATCAAGAATATATAACAATTGTAAATATATATACCCAACATTGGAGTACCTAAATATATAAAGCAAATATTAACAGAGATGAAGGGAGAAATAGACAGCAATACAATAATTTTAGGGGACTTCAATACTCCACTTTCAACAATAGACAGATCATCCAGACAGAAAACCAATAAGGAAACAATGGACTTGAATAACAGTATAGACCAAATGGACCTAACAGACATACAGAACATTTCATACAACAGCAGCAAACATTCTTCTCAAGAGCACATGGAACATTCTCCAAGATAGATCACATATTAGGGCACAAAACAAGTCTTAGCAAATTTAAGAAGACTGAAATCATATCAAGTATCTTTTCTGAGCACAATAATATAAAACTAGAAATCAATACCAAAAGAAATTTTAGAAAATTGACAATATGTGGAAATGAAACAATACACTCCTAAACAACCAATAGGTCAAAGAAGAAATCAAAAGGGAAATCATCAATTATCTAGAGACAAACAAAAATGAAAATATAATAAATTAAAACTTATGGGATACAATAAAAGCAGTGCTAAGAGGAAAGTTTGTAGAAATAAACACCTGCATTAAGCAAAAAGAAAGAAACTTGTAATCCTAGCAATTTCGGAGACTGAGACAGGAGGATTACTTGAGGCCAGGAGCTTGAGACCAGCCTGGGAAACATAGCAAGACCCTGTCTCTAAAAAAATGAAAACAATTAATTAGTTCACATTCTCACAAGGGAGATTTCCCACTCTCTGAGGATGGCTAGCTAGGCACAGAAGATCCCTTGAGCCCAGGAGTTGGAGGCTACGGTGAGCTACGATTGCAACATTCCACTGCAGCCTAGGAAACAGAGCAAGACCCCATCTAAACAACCTAACTTCACACCTTAAGGAACTAGAAAAAGAAGTACAAACTAAGGCCAAAGTCAACAGAAAGAAGGAAATAATAAGGATTAGAGAAGAAATAAATGAAATAGATACTAGAAAGACAATAGAAAAGATCAACAAAAAGCTACACTTTAGTTTTTGGACAAGATAAATAAAATTGACAAACCTTTAGCTAGACTAACCAAGAAAAAAGGAGAGAGGACTCAAATAAAATTATAAATAAAGGAAGCATTACAACTGATACCAAAGAAATACAAAGGATCATAAAAGACTACTATGAATAAATATACACCAAGAAATTGCATAACTTAGAAGCAATGGTTAAACTCCTGGAAACATACAACCTACCAAAATTGAATCATGAAGAAACAGAAAATATGAATGAACCAATAATTAGTAAGGAGATTGAATCAGCAATCAAAAACCACCCAACAAAGAAAAGCCCAGGACCAGATGGCTTCACAGGAGATTTATACCAAACATTTAAAGGAGAAAATTAATGTTAATTATTCTCAATCTCTTTAAAAAAAAATTGAAGAGGAGGGAACACTTTTAAACTCATTTTAGGAAGCCAGCATTGCCCTCATACCAAAACCAAATAAGGACACTACAAAAAAATAAAACTGTAGGCCAATATCCCTAATGAAGAAAGTTGCAAAAATCCTTAACAAAATACCAACAAACTGAATTTAACAGCACATTAAGAGTCATACACCATCATCAAGTAGAAGTTATCCCTGAGATGCAAGGATGGTTCAATTTATGCAAATCAGTAAATGTGATATTCCACATAAATAGAATGAAAATGATGAAATAGATGCAAAAAAACACTTGACAAAATTCAATATCCGTTCATGATAAATTCTCTCAACAAATTAGCTACAGAAAGAATGTACCTCGACATAATAAAGGCTACATATGACAAGCCCACAGTTAGCATCACACTCAGTGGTGAGAAGCCGAAAGTTTTTCCTCTGCAATCAGGAACAAGACAAGGGTTCCCACTTCTATTCAACACAGTACTGAAAGTCTTAGCCAGAGGAATTAGGGAAGAAAAATAAATAAATAAAAGGCATCCAAATTGGAAATGAAGAATTTAATTGTCTCTGCAGATGACATAATCTTAAATATAGAAAGCTCTAAAGATTCCATCAAAAAACTGTTACAACTAATAAACAAATTCAGTAAAATTGCAGGATACAAAATCAACATACAAAAATCACTTGTGTTTCTATACAGTAACAATGAACTGTCCAAAAAAAGAAATTAAGAAGATGAACCCATTAACAATAGCATCAAAAAATAAAAATACTTAGAAATACCTTTAACCAATGAGGTAAAAGATCTGTACACTAAAACTATAAGACATTGATGAAAGAAATTAAAGACAAAACAAATAAATGGAAATATATCCCATGTTCATGAATTGGGAGAATTAATATTGTTAAAATGTCCATACTACCCAAAGCAATCCACAGATTCAACACAATCCCTATAAAAGCTCCAATGGCATTTTTCACAGAAATAGAAAAAAATCCTAAAATTCAGATGAAACCACAAAAGACCCTGAATAGCCAAAGTAATCTTGAGAAAGAACAAAGCTGGAGGCATCACACTCCCTGATTTCAAACTATATTGCAATGCTATAGTATTAATAATTACAACAGTTTGGTATGAGCATAAAAATTGATACATAGACCAATGAAACTGAATAGAGAACACAAATAAACTCACACATACATGGTCAACTAATCTTTGATAAGGGCACCAAAAACAATGAGAAAAGGAAAGTCTCTTCAATAAATGGTGCTAGGAAAACTGGATATCTACCACACAAAAGAATGAAACTGGACCCTTATCTTATAGCATTTACAAAAATTAACTCGAAATGGATTAAAGACTTATGTAAGATCTGAACCCATAAAATTACTAGAAGAAAACTCAAGGGGAAAAGTTCCTTGAGCAAAAATAAACAAATGTAGCTACATCGAACTAAAAAGCTTCTGCATAGTAAAGAAAAAAAATCAACAAAATAAAAAGCAATAGGAAAAAATATTTGCAAGTCATATATATAAGGGGTTAATATCCAAACTATATAAGGAACTCACACAACTCAATAGCAAACACACACAAAATTTTTTTAATGGGCAAAGAAACTGAACAAGGATTTTTCCAAAGAAGACATAAATCATCAACAGATACATGAAAGGTACCCAACATCACTAATCACCAGAGAAATGCAAAATAAAACCACAGTGATATATCATCTCCCACTGGTTAGGATGGCATTACAAAAAGACAAGAGATAACAAATGTTACCTAGGATAGAGAAAAAGGAACTGTTGATGGGAATGTAAATTGGTACTACTGTTATGGAAAACAGCATGGAGATTCCTCAAAAAATTAAAACTAGAACTACCATATGATCCAGCAATTCCACTTCTGGGTATATAGCCAAAGAAAAAGAAATCAGTATGTTAAAGAGGTATCTACACCGTCATGTTCACTACAGCTTTATTCACAACAGCCAAGGTATAGAATCAGCCTAAGTGTCTATCAATAGATGACCAGATAAAGAAAATGTGATACACACACACACACACACACACACACGCACACAAGATCATTCAATAAAAAAGAAGGAAATCCTGCCATTTGCAACAACACAGATGAACTTGGAGGACATTGTGCTAAGTGAAATAAGCCAGAAACAGAAAGACAAATATTGTATGACAAATACAGTATCTCAATTATATGTGGAATCTAGGAAAGTTAAACTCAGAAACAGAGTAGAATGGTTGTTGCCAGGGGTTGGGAGATGGGGGAAACTTTCCGTTATAAGATGAACAAATTCTGGGAATCTAATGTACAGCATGGTTGGTAATGGATGTGTTAATTTTATTGTGATAATCATCACACATTTTTGTCAAATCAGGTTATATACCTTGAGTTCATACAATATTTGTGAACTAAATATTTCTAAGATAAAAATAAACTTAAAAAATCTAAATGTCACTACATCAGGGAAAATTTATCACTCCTTCATGCCTCGGACATGACCGTTTTCTAGGAATCTTTACTTATTTTGGCTAGCACTTAAACACTAATTTTCTCCTGTCTTTCTCTCCCTAGGCTAAGCTGCTGCAGGCAGGATAAGCATGTCTGTCTTGCTCACTGATGAAACTCACAATGCCTAACAGATTGTGATACATCATAGCTGCTCACCATTGAATGACTGATGATTTCTCTACCTCAATTCTGAGCCATCTGGAGTCCTCAGTAGGTAATCTACATCAGTGCTTCTCAAATTTTAACATGCATAAGTCACCTGGGAAGCTTTCAAAAATGTACATTCTGATTTAGTAGGTCTGGACATTTTGTATTTCCAAGTTCCAGATTATGCCAATGCTGCTGACCTATGGACCAGACTTTGAGGAACAAGTGAACACCTTATAAAATCAAGTAAGCCAGACACAAAAGACCAAATACTGTATGATCCCACTTATATGAGGAACGTAGAATAGTCGAATTCATAGAAACAGAAAGTAGAATGGTGATTGCCAGGGTCTGGGGTAAGAGGGGTTATTGTTTAATTAGTTGCAGTTTGGGATGATGAAAAAGTTTTGAAAATAGTGGTGAGAGTTGAACAACAATATAAATGGATTTAATACATTGTACGCTTAAAAATGGTTAAAATAATACATTTTACATTATGTATATTTTGCTATAATTTTTTTTAAAAAAACAACTAAAAAATGTCAAATGAGGTCCAAGTTGGTCTTGTTACAAGGATTCCACCACCACAGGTGTAGAGATGGTGGTAGACAACACAGCTGTCTCACCTGTCTTTGGGTGCCTAGATTAAAGGCAGCATTAATGTTCACTCTGCCAAGCAAACTGAAGTTGGATAATGGTTTTAAAGGGTCCCATACATCAGCCAGATTCTAATTCTACTCAGAGAGTTTCTGTGAGACAAGTTGCAGATTGCAGAACCTGATTTAATTTATACATATGAAGTGCATTTCCTGATGCAAACGATTTACTTAGCTGAGACCCCAGATAAGAGTTACTACCATAGTGGAAATTTTCAGTTTGGAACTGTAATCCCTAATGCTTATAACATGGTGCCTGCCAAAGTGAAATGTTTAACTAGAATCTGGCACCCCCCATCACCGGGACAGGTGAAATGTATCTATATTCACTGACAGAACTTTCAACTAATTACACTGGCTGGGCTTCCACCGGAACACCACTTTAACATCAAAGAATGTTGCTTGAGGATTAAACTCTTTGTTTAGTAATCTTTTGAATTTTGATGATCCATTATGTAGTGAAGCTGCAGAACATCATTTGTGAGACAAGGAGGGTTTCCACAGTAAGTGGAATATTACATTAAATGTCATGCCAGGTGATAAAAGATTGCAGGATCACTGATTGTGTTTACAACTTAAAACAACAGTTAACCTTTCCTCTCCCTCTAGATTGTACTAATCCCTCTGGATTGTACTAGTCCTGTGATCATGTAACGAAGACAAAAAAACTCTATAATTGCCCATTTTTGATGGAGAATTTAACAAGAAAATGCATTTGGGCTCTAAGAGTGGTGTACTTACCTTGTTTACCTTTTGAAAACTGTATTATGTAGTCTGTTGATGAAGTTCTTGAGAGAAATTTTAATTCAAAATTGAGACTACAGCTTGCTGACACTCTTTCCAAACATTATCAATTTCCTGCACAAGTGATTTTAATGTGTTCATTGTGACCCACAGATTGGCAATAAGCAGCTTGCTACAGTGATTGGATATGAATTCTCTCAGCTTCTTTTGCATGTGTTAACTTTCCTTAGATGCCCTAAAGCTTCCCAGAATGCAAAAAATAAGTGTATATCCTACTGAAATGCTTATGTAACTATATCTTAGAACACATCTTTTTTCTATTCTCATTTAGTTTGTAGACACAAAGTCAAACAACTTCTGAAATACAAAGATACACTACCCATTCTCTCGAAATTCAAGAATAAAAATCAGAGCCCTTTACTTTCGGGTCTAGAAGTGGCAAAATAAGTTTTAGAGCCCTCTGAAGTTGAATCTAATTTTAAAAATAAAATATAGGGACCCTCCTATCTTCTGCCCTTTCTAACATGTTGTCCAGAGGAAACAAGGCTGGAGGCGCAGCGCAGTTAGAGCTTGTTTTTGCTGCTGTAATGTGATTGTGAACCAGTAGGTAATATCTGTATAGCTATTAAAGAACCAGAGTCCAACTGTCCTGTGGTGCAGGAGAGATACCTTGGGAATCAGGCCAATGTCTGATGCCGTCAATGTTCCTTGTGGTTCTAAGCACTACTCAAGGGGTGAGCCTCCTAGACCTCAGTGGACCAGAGATCAGCAGTGGAATATAGTGGGTTTGGTTAATTGACTTCATAGTAAGAACAATGATACGGAAATGGATTTATTCCAGTGTTTAGAACCAGTGAAATTAAATGCAAAATATTTGTATGTTTTTAAACAAACAAAATAAGTTGACCACATTTCTACCTATCATCAGAAAGTCCATGCTCACTCTACTGGAACTACGCTCAAGTCAAGGACCTAGTGAATCACTCACTCCATATGTGATGTTACATTTCTTATTATTTTGAGTTCTCCTTCTATTTTGAACTATCTTCTTTGCTCATGGGAACATACACATTCATCCAAAATTGTGGTCATTCCTGCTGTGACTTTGACTAGGTTTACGAATATATTGGTGGCAATCACTAATAGATGTGAATTATTCTCATCAGCACAGATCTATCTGAATTCAAACTTTTTTATATAATAAAAGATAATGTGGTTCTTCAAAAACTATGCTTTCTTTGATGTCATTTTAACCACCTTGACACACATATATATATATTTCCTTGGATTCTTACCTTTTTCACTGTCTTTTCTCCACCATTCTTATGTCAATGAGGAAAAGGGCTATGCAAATGTAGTTCCTACTCGGTTCACACCCCTCATCCCCTTTCTCTAAGTGACCACAAAATTTAAATTTTACCTTTGCAAAGTAGAACTTAAGTGATTCTATATACCCTTCCTATTCCCTCCCAAGTTATAAGAACAATGGAAGACTTTATTCCCACGTCACCCCAACCCCAAGAGATCATATAACTACAAATTCTCATGTTTTACTCAAGGGTAATCACGGCAAGGATGAAGCACGGAAGTTTTCCTTAGAAATATTTTGCCCATATTCCTTCAAATTGCCCCAGTTTCATAAATTAAACTTGCAAAGCTCAAAAGTACATAATTGCTTATATTTTCTTTCTTTTTCTTTTTTTAAAGAGACAGGGTCTCACTGTTGCACAGGCTGGAGTGCAATGGCATGATCATAGCTCCCTGCAACCTCAACTCCTAGGCTGAAGCGATGCACCTGCCTCAGCCTCCTGAGTAGCTGGGACTACAGGTGTGTGCCAACCCACCGGCTAATTTCCTTCCTTCTTTTTTTTGTAGAGATGGTCTCACTACATTGCCCAGGCTGGTCTTGAACTCTTGGCCTCAAGAGATCTTCCCACCTTGGCCTCCCAACTGCTAGGATTACAGGTGAGAACCACTGTGCCTGGCCCTAATTATATTTAGTTTCAATACAATCAGTAATTGACCTATGACTTCTAACTGACAATAGCCACTCCACCAACCCAAGGAGTAAATAAATGTTTACACCCTAAGTTCCAACAAGCTATTTTGGGAAGCTGGAGATGCACAGAAAAAATAATGGGATATTGACACCCTGATGATTCACATAAGAGAAATATGTCTAACTGCACATAACACACATACTTCAAAAAAGGCCAACAATGCCTAAACTCTTTATTTTACCAATTGGTATTTCTGATTCTCTTCCTGATGCTGGGTTTAAAAACCTTAGGAGTCTACAAATACAGCACTCAGACTTTCTATATCTAGGGAACAGAGCCCAGAGGCAGAAGAGGTCAGGCCCCAGGCCATTTTCAGGTAGAAAAAGCAGTAAAGATTTCTCTGTAACAGTGCCAGATTTTTAACTTAACTGAAATGCCTTATTAAGCTCTCCATCATCCCTCAACTTTTCCCTATGGCATGTATCACAGAAAAACACTCCTTTCTCATATATACAATACCATTGGGGAGCAGAGGGAAGGTAGTGGGCAGAAGGGAGTGGGCATTACACAGGTACCAGCCAAACTTCTTATTCAGCCAGAAAATGGATTTCTGATTCAGTTTAGTGGCAAAGAGTTGTATAAAACTGTGGCATGTCCTGCCTCTTTCTCAAAGTGAGGTGGGCTGAATTTTTGTGATTGGAAGTATTTCCCATGGTAATGGTGACTTAAGCGCTATAAAAAAATAAAATTGATCCCTATGAGTAGTATAAGAGCTGGTTCCAAGAATCCAGGGATACCCACCTCCCACAGCCCATCCAGACATGGCCAATTCCTCATAAACAGCTACATGGGAAGCATAAAACACTTTTATCAATTTTTTTTGGCAAGAAGGTGGGGCAGTGCTTAGGGAATATGTGGGTTGGATATATTTATTCCCCTCCCACCATAAACCACAGATCCATACACACATTCAGACACACATACATATCCATTTTTAAGAAAGTTTTTCCTCTCTGTGACTACAGGATCCCAGAATCCAGCCTTCTTCAGGCTGGGAGACAATGCCTATTGCAAGTGCACAGATCTAATGTATCAACGTACTGTAGAAGGCTCCTGTGTTGTCTCACAAGCTGAGGAGGCAGGGGCAAAGAAGTGGACACTCATGGGGGACTTGCTTTTTGTCTTAAATCCAATCTACTCAGCAACACTCTCAGGTCCAGGGGCTGGGAGAGGTTCTATGGGTACAATATGGTGGATGACCTGATGGTCCCAGCCCACCGTGGTAAGGAGAGAGTGATTGAGCGGGGACCAAGTAGCATCTCTCACAAAGTCTCTGTGGGCTCGGCTTCTAAACCTAGAAAAGAGGGAAAAAAAGTCAAGGCATAGTAAAGTTAAGAAGAAAAAGCAGACCTGGAAAAGAAAGAGAACCTAGCACATCCAGGGCACATTTTTTGTGTGTTACACACATTTCACCATCTGTGTAGCAATGTAGCTATCCACAGGGGATGGCAGCAATCATCTGATCTGGTCCTCTATTTTCACAGAGAAAGAAATGGTGGATGTAGCCAGGCAGCAATACGGGCCAGCATCAGGCAGCAAACCATGGCAAAGAGGGGAGTACAATTCAGGTGCTTCTTTCTGGTGTCTTTTACCACATGGGAGGTTGCATTTCACATACACGGCTCTTTATGTGGAAAGAGTAGACTGTCCCCTTGTGGGAGAGGGCTGGAATGCTAGACTTAGAAATTCCACCCATATTCCTCCTCTACCAGGGACACAGCTGGTTGTGAATCAGCCCCAGGAACAGAGTGCTGGTTTCAGTCAACTGTTTGCCTGGCCTTCAGATATAGATGGAGAATTATCTCCAAAGAGACAACACATTTTTCTGAAAAGAAAAAAGATTTGCCTACCTGCTGCTCCCCATGCCTGATTCCCAATCACAGGATTTTACTTCATACTTACACCTCGGAAAGGTTTGAGTCCAGCACAGCAAGTGAGCAGTCTTCACTGAGAGAGGCCAGGAAGGGAATACTAGGAGAGGGAAACAGCACTGTGAAAGGTAAAGCCCATGGATCCCAAGACTTAATCTTGACTGGCCCCAGCCCCACCCCCACTGTACACTGACCCAGAGAACGTGGCCCGACCCCCACTTTTGGCTAAGCCTGGCTACCACTCAAGTCCATGTTACAAGTTCCATGGAAAGATGAAGGAAATGAAGCAAAGCCAGGTTGACAATCATCTTGGCAATGGACTACCCCATCTGGTCTCTCTACAGCTTCAGTAGTAACCCAGAAACACAGGCTCTTCCAACCTCGTAGTCCTAGAAGCCCACAATATTAATCATTTTGGGTGTTGAGCAGGAATGGGGAACAGATTTCAGCTATTTTCAGAGACTGTATAACCTGAAAAAGGATTAGGGTGTTAAGAGGTCTTTGACATTCTGAAACCTCAGCTAGAACACTATCTGCTTAAAGGAAATACCTAATCAGCTAATACCTTACCAACATACACATCCCCCTTGCTGTTCCCATTCATATCCACCAGGCCCCTGATGACAAAAAATAGTACCTGTGTGGGGAGAACACCAGCCCAGTAACACACTGGGAGTGTACAGCTGAGCTGAGGGCACAGCTTGCACTCTTGGTGTCCACAAGGGAGACAGTTCCATTCTCATCACCTACAGAAAAAAGAAGGAGTGTGTCACAGTGGTAAAGAACATGGGCTTTGGTGTTAGCTAGATTGAATCCTACTTCCTCAAGAGTGGACAAATTAACCACTCTGAGCATCAGTTTCCTATTCTGCAAAGTAGGAATAGTAAGTCACTGGATGGTTGTGTAAATCAAATTAATGGATGAAGAAGTTATTACTTTAATCACAAACTATGTCACCATATGCATGGCCTCATTACCATGATAGCTCCACACCTACCCACAGTAGAACAGAATTCCCTATACAGCAATCCACTTGCTTTGTGACTAAGTGACTTCTAGCCACATCCTGAATACAGGAGCTATAACAATCATTCAGGAATCGAATCCACTGGGGAAAAACATCATGTTCTTTAAAGCTAAACTAAAACTACTTTGTGATCATCCCACCTCTCCAGCCCTCCATTAACATAATTCATGAAGTTAGCTCTTTCTGTCTTATCATCCACCTTCCTGGAGTCGATATGAAGTCTGACACGCTGTCTTACCAACGACAAAGACTTCACTTTGCTGAGGATGCCAAGCCAGTGAAGTAGGAAGGTAGCCAGAGGCATTGCAGCCTGCAAAGGAGAAAAGAGAGGTCTAGAACAAAACTCAGAGTCCAGAAGAAGCAGCTTCTCAAACAAGGTCACTCTAAATCCCAGAAGCACCTTTACTTGGTTTCCCAAACCCTACTAAGGCAGTAATGTCCTCATCTTTGAGCCTCATAGCCTACATTTATATACTGGCCTCCTGCCCTTTCTGGACATGAGTCATGGGCAAATCTCAAGAACAAAGCATGAAGATAACAATTCTGGCCCCTCTGTCCATCCATCTAACAAAGTAAATCTTCCACCTGGGAACTGGCCCTTTTATTACACAGAATGGAGTTAGCAGAGCTTCAGTGGGAAAGAAGGAGATTATGTCACTTATGTCACAGTGACTAGACTGAGCATCTGGCAACTTTGATTTGACTCTGGCCAAAGAAAGCCTCTTTCAGGTAGGTTCCTAGTACCACTCTCACCAATGGCCTTCACACTCACCCATCTGTGATGCTGGCTTAGGACAGCGGGTATCCCAGAGTAAAATTCTATTGTCCTAGAAGGAAGAACAGAAAAAGGCTTCACAATCCAAAGAAGCAGCTAATAGCGAGGAGATCTCTACTCTGGAAACCTTGGCCTACGGAGGGTTGGAGTGTGGTTAGGGAAGGAGAAGAGGTTGTATCTCACCTCACTGCATGAAAGAAACACAGAGTCCTTGTGAGGAGAGGCAGCAACGCAGGTGACCTGGCCAGCATGAGCTGTAAAGGAGAGAGCAGAAATATGACAGAGAAAAAGCTGAGGCATTACAAGAAGGCAAGCCCGGTACAATCAAGGGGCAGGGAGTTGTGAAAAACACGCCTGGTCTCATGATACAATTTAATAAATTTTGTTAGAGATTATGGATTAGACAAAACCTAAGAGAAACAGTTTAAAACCTAGAAAGGCTTGTGAGAAAATGAATTAGTAAAGACAACAAAGGAGAAATACTGGAGGAATTTACAGTTAAAACATCCTGGATGTAGGGGCTAAATATTAATAATTCTAAAATAGCAGTTTTCATACCGGAATACAAATGCCTCCAAGCAGTATACATAAACTTTTAAGGGAGTTCTGGGCACTAACAGTTTTAAAGCAATCAATTTTTCCAATGTTCTCCTTCCTAAAATTGAATTGCCTCTACTTCTACAATGACTGTGTCCCACTTTATAGAAGGAACACATTACCTCTTACCATCCCAAATCTTTCCATGGTACAGTGTTCAGAGGTATAAAAATGCATGTAAGGGATCCAAACTAAGGGACAAAAGCTGCTTTTCCCTAAGAGCCAAAGAGCAAAAGAAAGACATCCCCTTCCATCACAACATAAACACAAGTGTGGTTCTGTGACTTACTTTTGTTTCTGTCTAATAATAAGAACTAAAAAATATAACAGATGGTTGTCGTAAGTATATATCCAACAAGTTATCTGAATTTAAAAATGAAGTCAGACTTTTTCTGACAGAAAGTTTAGTCTAACTTGGCCAACTGGCTTAACAATGCAGAATGGTTTTTGCCAGTTAAGTTATTTGGTAGACATTTTGCATAAATTAAATAGGCTTAATCTACAAATTCAAAATTTTGACAAACATATGCTTGAAATAAGTGTATAATAAATGACATGCCAGAAATAATCTTCTTTGTAACTACTTCAATTTTGAAAATCACTGCCATGTGTGAATTAGAGGCTGTGGAAACCACCTTCTCTAAAGTCATTTAACTAGACTTTCCAAAGTAGTCTGAATATGGGCCTACCCTGAGGCAGAAGGGTGGGATTAAATCACCTTCCCCAGTTCTTTCCTAGCCCTAGAGTCCACAGAAAGCCTACAGGATAACAAGTCAGAACAGGAATTAATTGCTCACTTGAAAAAAACTGAATCTCTGAGACAAGCACCATGGTGGTATTCAAAAGATGAAGAACACATGGTTCCTCTACCCTCAAAGGATTTGGAATTCAGTGAAGGGAATCAAACACAAACACAAAGAACTAATGGGAAAGGCTGAATGGGGGCAGTGCTGAAAAAGAGTTAGCATTAACCAGGAAAGCACATCATATGTCTAAGAAATAAAAGGCTAGAGAAGTATAATATAGCTAAATCTCATACACACTAAGGCTCTAGAAATTATCTTCACAAAGAATGGCTCCCAAAATAAACTCAACTGCTAGTACTATTAGTGAAAGTAAGCAGAAGAAGAACATTAAAGAGACGGTTCTCACCAGAAAAATAGATATTTTATGGCGGTAAATATTCAAAAGTTCAAGATTTGTAAGTCTCATAGTTTATCCCTTAAGAATCTCAAGGATCCACTGTGACTAGGTTAAGTTAGTGTGGTATGCTTGAATAGGCAATAACAGTAACAGGGCTTAAATGTTGTGACAAGAAAATGGGATTTTAATGCACAGGCCACAGGAAACCAATGAAAGATCAAAAGAGCCAAAGATTATAGGTGGAGAGATGAGTGCCACTGTCAGTGTCAGGTAAAGCCTGAAAGCGAATGGGCGGCAAGAAATGGACAGGAAGGTGATTGACCAAGTAAATGGAAAAAGACTCAGAAGAACCTGGTGAACAACTGACAGTGGGGAAACAGGAGGAATGAAAAAAAAGACTGAGAGTTTGAGCTGTGTGTAGCTAAGAAGGTGGTGAGTCCATCAACAGAAATAGGGAAATTGAGAAAAGGATAAGGTATAGATATTGGAGCCTGACTATAGTTTTAGAAGAAAACTATCAGGAGAACATGGAACTGCTGCTCCTAAGGTCCAAGCAAAGTCCAAAGAGCCCAAAGGGGAAAATAAAAATAAAAAAATTAAGGCCAGGACTGAAAAGAAAGGAATACTCACCTCGGTATGAATTTAATACCATCTGCTGAACAAGGTCCCAAACCTTGATGCTAAGAAACAAAAGGAAAAAGACACTTAATCTTGACCTACGCTATCGATATAAACACATGTTCAAACAATAACTTTCTTTAACCAACATGTCCCATGTCCTTGCCTCCTGGACTCCTACTACGGTCTATTTACAAGGGATTGCAAAATCTCTAAGGAAACCTTATAGACACGCTGTTAAGTAGTCACTGGGTTCTTATAATAGGCCCAAAACATTACTTAATGAGGTTAACAGGATAGTAAGAACACCCAAAGGAGGCCCAGAGATGGGAACAATGAGAAGAGGGACCCACCAAAAGTCTTTGCTACCGCTGACAGCTTGTGTGCCAGAGCTCAGGACACTGACTGTAGACACAATGTCATCATGCTCATACTTGCAGAACTTGCTGACAATAAGTGTCTCATTCTCATCCAGCTCCCACAATTCAACAGCACCTGTTGGAATAGGGTGGGAAGGTGAGAGAAACATAAGCTTGGATTATACCAAGACAGTAATTCACTTCTACAATTCAAGTAGTCACTGTCACTAAACTAAAAAACTAAGTTATTCCTATTACAGGTTTTAGCTAACTTCCAAGCCTTTTGGCTTTATGTTGTATTACTATTTTCCTAATGACAGCACAGACAACTAGGTAGGGAAAGCTTCTAGAAAAAGACAGAGAAAGATGGAACACCCTGTAAAAGCCATTATTCTGCTTCTAGTGAGAGAACACTGGAAAATCAGTTCCCAGGAAATGAGAATGAAATCTCCACAATTGTCTAAGCAGCACACAGTACAGTGATGTTAACCCTGATAAATTCTTTGAACACTGATAAATATTTCCTGAACTACTTGAATGCCTTGCAGAATCTTTTGTAAAAATGTTGAATAATTGGCTGTCTTGCACAGTGACTAGGTAAGTATAGAAAACCCCAAAAGTTATTTTGAATATGTAATATTCGAGCTCAACTGCCAGAGAAGCTCAATCTTTTAAAAAAGTGGGACTTTTAAACTTCCATACAATGCCTGCCAACTTCCAATGTCTGATTTTTTATTTTAATGCTAAAGCCTCCATTGCTGAGCCTGACATTCACAACAAAGAAAGCAGAATGAAGACAATTAAGAAGAATATGTGAAGAAATGGGAAGAGGCAGGTAGGACAGATTGGCTTCAAAATCATCTTTAAAATCAAGATTACCCTTGGTCTGGGCTGCAGGGTTGGGAGTAGGTTATACAGAAGAAAAATGGTTCCAGTCCATTTCTTAATTATGTTACAGATTTTTCTAGGAAATCCCACCAGACAATTTAGAATTTTGGAAAAGATATTTACCACCTACACAAGAATTTGCATTTGAGGTCAACACTCTCAGTTTCCTCCAAGCACTCAGTCTGGGACATTAAAGATTGAGCCCACCCCATCAGTCTGTACCCCTAGGCTCCATTCCACCAGGGGGATGAGGGAAAAGTGACTCACCTGAATCGGAAGCCACTAGGATACCTCTGTCCCCTACCCAAGTGAGGTCCGCCACTCCGGCCTCCGTCTGGACTCCAGCGGAGCAGAAGCCTTCGTTGGGAGCGGCACAAGGGTCCTTAAAAAGCCAGAGGGAGCCGGCCCAGCAGCGGCCACTCAGGCTGGAGGCCCCGAGCAGAAGCGCCCCATCTACGAGGGTACAAGCTGTCAGCGCGCGAGGGAGTGGAAGGGCTCGTCTCCATGGTGACCGCACAGAACAGCATGCGGGCCGGGTCTGGACATAAGCTCGGACACCCGGTGGGCAGAACTGGGGACGGCTGAGCGTCGCGAGCCAGGGGTCAGGGTGGCATGCAAGGCGAGGGCAGGCTGGGAGGGTCAGTCCCGAGGAGGGGCGACTCGAGCCAGGGGGAGGGCCCAGGATCTCTGCTCACCGGACCGGTACCGCGAAGATTCCAACTGCCGTTCCATACAAGCGGGCGCATTAGGGGGAAGGTTCCACTCGCGGACTGCTGGGGGCACTAGGGGGGGCGGGGTTTCCTTCCGCATCTCCACGGTTTCAACTTCCACCTAGAGCCAAACTGGACGCCGGCCGGAGGGAGATTCAGCTCCGAGAGTAATTCCCCACGTGGTGTACCTCTGGACCTCCGCCCCCCTTTGGAGGCCAGGGCAACTCTACATCTCGCGAGAATTGCTTCTAGGATCCCATATCGCTTTCCCGCGGCCGCCCTCCAGCAACAGGCTCTGTGCCTGTTCTCGCGAGAAACAAAACCTCCCGACGAAAGTTAAAGGAAAAAGGGGTACGAAGTTCTCTTCTCGCGAGACTTGCGAGCGGCCATCTTGCTCCTGTCCCTGACAGATTCTCCGGTCCGGGTCATAGGGACGCTAAGACCCCTGCCTGGACCTTCGCTGACCATGCTGTCCCGAGTGGTACTTTCTGCCGCCGCCACAGCGGGTGAGGGGTGTAGAGCCTGGTGAGGCTGTCAGAGTGATTGGAAGGAAGCGAGTCTAGAGGGTCATGGAGAGGAGGCATGGCGGAGAAGAAAGGCGCAGGGACACTTTGGGCCTGAGTGGGGAGTGATCAGCGCCTTCAGAAGGAAGCGCGGGTTCTTGGGGTACGGGAAAGAGGGGTACATGGCCTAGAGATCGGGCCCCGTGGGGACGAGGAAGGGGAAAACTAGATTTCACCTTGACTTTGCTGACCTTCGCCTTTTGCAGCCCCCTGCCTGAAAAACTCAGCCCTCCTAGGTCCAGGGTAAGTGTGAGGAGTGTAATGCTCCCCTTCGTCCTTGTTTTTATCATCTTATTTCGTTTCTCGGTTTCCTCCTCTTAGCTTTAGGCCAGAAATTTACTTTCTTCAGATAATTTTAGGACGCTTAAAGCCTCATTCAAACACTTGTTCCTGTAACTACCAGGAATGTCACCATATCACCTAATGGCAAAGACATTAAGAAGATAAGAAATGTGTTCTACATAAACTAGAAACTGGTTCTGCTGTCTTCTAAGGCTGCCCCTCTCCTTTGTGACCTTCGACTAGAAGTAGTAGCCACATCTTGAATCAGAGTTACTAGATTACATAGCCAAGAACAATTTTTTAAAAATAAAACAGTGATTTATTTTCAGTCTGTCTCCCAGATTCCTACTTTTTACTCCCGGATCATAAGAGTCAGAAAAATCATTCATTCATTCAGCAAATATTTATCTTGCCACCCACATAACCAAGGATAAAAAAAAAAAAAAAGAGTAGGGCTAAGTACCTGCAGTCATGGAGCTCACAATCTAGGAGGAGAGGCAGCTATAAAGTAGTGGTTTAGAGTGAGGGCTCCAAAGCTAGAACAAGGTACACCTGGCTCTTCCACTTACTAGTT
Organism: Cheirogaleus major; assembly: GCA_963574435.1. Taxonomy (NCBI): domain Eukaryota; kingdom Metazoa; phylum Chordata; class Mammalia; order Primates; family Cheirogaleidae; genus Cheirogaleus; species Cheirogaleus major. The sequence goes on from CAUYPO010033861.1 coordinate 19,884, forward strand.
GTATGATGTCAAGTTCCTCATCTGCAAAATGGAGATAATAGTACATTGTGGGTTGTGAGCAATAAGAGATTTAACTCCTGTGAAACTCTAAAAACAGTGCTTGGTACATAGTGGGCTTAGTAAATGTTAGCAGCTGTTACCGTTAAAATTATTTCATAAGACATGTCAGTTTTCTTTGAGATTTCTCTTTTCAGTTCCAAGCTTAGTCCTAAAGCTTGCAAAATTTGGTAACTATCTTATGGCTTGAAAAGTCATTTTAATTTATCTGTAATTAAGCCATGTGTATGCAATAAAGTTAGTCTATAATTGACTGCTTCCAACTTATCAGAGAAAAAGGACTCCACATAAACATGTAAACAAATAATTGTAATACAGGTAATAAGTAAAATAACTATATATACAAGATACAAGGAACATCCTCGATTCTCTTTCACACTCCATATCCAGTACTTCAGCAAGGCTCTTTCTCTAGATTATATGTAGACTCTGACTACTTCTTCCACTACCATTCCTATTGAAGTACAAACCAGCACCAACTTTCACCTAGACTATTTCAGTAGTCCCTTAATTAGTCTTGCATCTCTATTCTTGTCTCTTTACTGCCCATTCTCACAATAACGAGAATGGGCAGTCCTTCACCTAAAGGTCAGTCCCTTCCAGAGCTCCCCATCCCACTTGAAATAAAATCCAAATTTAGCATAACTCAGAAGATCCGACATGAATTAATCCCATCCTACTTCTTGATTCCATGTCCTTCTATTCTCTTTTTAGTTTCTTCTCCAACTATACTGGCGTTACCTTGCTCCAATATTTCTTCATAGCACTTATAGCTGCCTAAAAGTATGTATGGACATACACACTTTCCATACCCCCACTAGAATGTTGAAGACTGGGGCTTTGTTCATTGCTCTGTTCCCACTTCCAGACATAAGTCAAAAGTCAGTAAATGTTTCGTTGATTAAATGAATGAATGAATGTTAGCCCAAGATTGGGGAGGCCTTTATAAAGGATGTGATTGAGATGTTTTTAAGACTGGTTGGGTTTGGCAGTCATTGGTATGAAGTCATGGTATGAAGGGCATGCCATACAAAAGGGGCAACATAAGGCAAATTTTTGTTTATTTTTGAAGCTGTTAAGTGTTAATAGTTCTATGCAGCTGGAGGATAGGAAAATGAGGTTATAAAATTTGATAGGTACTGGATCATGTATATTATATTAAGTATAACAGTTTGTTTTCTGTAGGCTGGAGAGAGGTTGTTGAAGTTTTCAGGTCAAATTTGTACTTTAGAAACATTGGCAGTAATGGGGGGGTGGTTTTTTAAGGGGTACTTGACAAGAAGCAGAGAGACCAGGTTTTAGATTGTTAAACTAGTTTAAGCAAGAGGTGATGAAGGCTTGAACTAAGCTAGTTGCAGAGAGGATTTGTGTCAGACTAAAGCTAATCCTTTAATGCTGTGACTTTAAATCAGTGGTTCACACCGGGGAGGTGTGGGGGGCAATTTTGCCCTCCAAGGGATATTTACCACTGTCTGGAGACATTTTTGATTGTCACCACTGTGGATGTTGTGCTACTAGCATCTAGTATAAAGCCACAAGGACACTGCTAAACATTCTACAATGCACAGAACAGCCTTCCACAACATCCAGTCCAAAAATGTCATTAGTGCTGAGGTTCAGAAACTTTGATTTAAATGAAAGATCTCAAGCATGATTCTCAGATTTCAAAGCTTGGTGGGGTAGCTAATATATTTGGAGGCAGAAATAATATCCAAAATGGCCCCGCACAGTGGCTCACACCTGTAATCCTAGCACTCTGGGAGGCTGAGGCGGGAGGATCGCCTGAGCTCAGGAGTTCAAGAACAGCCTAAGCAAGAGTGAGACCCCATCTCTACTAAAAATAGAAAAACTAGCCATGCATTGTGCTGTGCGCCTCTAGTCCCAGCTACTTGGGAGGCTGAGGCAGGAGGATCGCTTAAACCCAGGAGTTTGAGGTTGCTGTGAGCTAGGCTGATGCCACAGCACTCTAGCCCAGGCAACAGAGTGAGACTCCATCTCAAAAGATAAGTTGTGAACCAAAATCAATGAAATAATGTAAATCCTTACATTGCAGGGGATAGAGGTGGAGAGAGTGGGGAAGTGTAGGGTAGGAAGTGGGACAAAAACAGACTGAGAACTTGAAGGAAACTAAACTTGACAGCAGATTAGATTTTATTTCATCAGAAGTTTAATGAGACATCAATATGTTCATTGCATGCTAAAAATGCAATCTTAGGCTGCTTTAACGTAAGAATAGTTTACAAATCTATTGTTGATAATAGCTCAATGGTTCAAGCCCAGTACTGGCAATAGCAAGTTCTCAATAAATATTTGTAGAATGTATAAATTGGTCAGACTATACTTATAGTATTATGTTCAGTTCTGGATACCTCATTTTTTTAAAAACAAAACCAGAGAGCTCCTTGTGGTGGACAGTCAGGATTGTAAAGGGAATGAGATGTTTAACCCAGATACATAAGTGTTATCATACATAGAAAAGCAAAAGTAGAACCAAGGATATACGTAGCAGCTCAATTCAAAGATGAACATAATTAGAGCTACCCAATACTGAAAAGGCCTGTTACACATAGTGATTAGCACCCCATCATAGGAAGTATTCATAAAGGTCAAATTCTTGGCTTCAAGGATCTTACAACACAGCAGGCATGTAATAGCTACCCACTTACATAGACCTTTACCAGGCATCATGCTAAGCACTTTTATATATTAACTTAATCCTCACAACAACCCAGAAAGTATTATCTTATATTCCCAGTTTACTGGGAGAAATCTGAGTTAACAAAAACTTAAGTTCCTTACTCAAAGCCAAGTGACAAGTCTAGGATTTTAACCCAAGGAGTCCAGCTGCCAAGTCCTTGTTCTTATATATATCAGTGCTAATAATAGATATACAAGATGCTAGACAGATGATGAGACTTATAGAAAAGATTCCAGTATTAGATAGAAGGTTACATATGACTTTAATTATCTGTGATTAAGTCATTGTCCTTGTCACAGCTAATTATGGGACCCTAACCTTCCCATTCCAAGTCCATTTTCTTTCCATTATGTCAGTTAATAGGAAACTGCCTCAATCCTTAGCCCCAATAATTGTTTTTGCTAATTGTTTACACATTTGTTCTCTTTAAAGAGTAGGTTTTACATATGTGCAATTGCTACCTGTAGGGTATTGCAAGCAACAAGGATCTTTCACACAGGACAGCCAAGTCTTGCCCCTTTACCACCTCTTCCTGAATATGGAGGAAAAGTTCGTCTTGGGCTGATCCCTGAGGAATTCTTCCAGTTTCTTTATCCTAAAACCGGTGTGACAGGTGAGCATTTGCCTATCCTTTGATACTATGTTTGGATAGTACGCTAAAATCAAGTCAGCTATTTTTAAAAGGAAATTGTTGAAATGATTCAATATAACAACTGATTTGGTTGTTCCAACTTGTCTTTGGTCTAAATTTATTTGGGATTTTAACTTAATCTTGCAGCATTGTCTCTGTATGTACTCTAAAGTTTCGAATGCCTGCTCTATGCCAGGCATAGGTCTGTAAGTGCTTACCATCAGGGAACATACATTCTGTTGTAGGATAGACAATAAAGAAATGGGTAATTGTATAATATACTGTCAGATAATGAAAAGAGCTGTGGATGAAAATAAAGCCAGGTAAAGCAATAGGGACTATTGAATTGAGTATATATGGACATGAACACAAATTGGACCATTTTTATCAGTTTTTCTCCTTTTAAAACAGCATAAACTTTCAAAACCGTGCTTTTTTATAATGCAAAATGATTTTACTTACATTATTTAATCTTTACAACACTCCTATGAGGACATTTTTATTACTCAGAAGAACTAGGAAACAAATAATTTCCTGAGATTATATTAATCTCTTTAGTGACTGAGCTAGACTTGAACCTAGATCCCCTGAATAAGTTTAGAATTCTTTCGTCTACACATACTGCCTTTCTTGCTGTACCCAAGTATACTGCTATAACTGTGGAACATCGGAAACCAAAGATTTTTTTTTTAACCCTGGAGTAGCATTTTCCTAACTGAAATTGCGAGAACCATTAGTGTCCTCAGGTCTCCATAAGTGATAAAAATATTACATGTGGTATGCCTTTCTTGCAAATTCACATTTGAAATTTATATGTGAAAGGCAATTTAAAAAGAAAACTGCTGAGCCTTTGTATGGAAAACTCTAGGTAAAATATATTTGAGACTGAAACCCTGTTATTTTCATAATACATCCTACCATCCTTTCATACTAGTGATTCTCAAAAACACTGTAAAATGCTGCCCTAAAGTCCTGCTCAGCCCCTAACATCTTGTGAGGCACAGAGGAAAATCCTAAGGAAATGTAAAAAAATCATGGTTTTTGTCCTTTCAGAACTCATGGCCTGATTAAAGAAAAAAAGATAAATTTGAAGTGTTATAATTACGTGCTACAGGAGTTGAGATTCCTATTATTAAATTTCTCCTTTTATATGTGTATATATATACATTTATAGTTGTTTTTTGCTTCTTTCTTGTGTAGGGTTGTTAATAAAAATAAGCAAGAGTGGATAAATTTTATCCTGTCCAGTGTTCCTGTTCAATAAATAGTATATTTTGCCGGACAGATTACTTCAGAAAGTAACCTGACCCATCTTTGTAGAATAATACCTGTTTGTTAAGTTATTGTGCTAGGTATTTTACACATATTATTTCTCAATTTTATCAAACTAAAGAAGGTACTGTTCCCGTTTTACAGATGAGGAAAGTAAGTTCAGAGATTATTTAGTTGCTCGGTTTCTTATAAGTTGTAGAGTCAGGATACAGGTTTCCTTGAGTTCATATCTTTGTTCTTTTAGCTCTGCCATACTGCTTTCTAATCCAGTAGCTTGTCTTTGAATCTGATTATTTAAAATTATTATGTAACTTTGCTTTCAGCTAATCAAATGCAGAAGTATCTTTCTATCTTTCCCCTTTTAGGCATAGCATATCATAAAATAACTCTCTCTTCTTCTTTTAGGACCCTATGTGCTTGGAACTGGGCTTATCTTATATTCTCTATCCAAAGAGATATATGTGATTTCCCCAGAGACCTTCACTGCCTTATCAACAATAGGGTTACTTGTCTTTGTAGTTAAAAAATATGGCGCCTCTGTTGGAGAATTTGCTGATAAACTCAATGAGGTAACAGCCATAAACTTTATTTTCCCATTTTAGACTAGCAGAAACATCAAGGCCATCTAGTGGTAATTTTTATATGAGTGTTAGAGGAAGAACATAGAAATGAATCTAATTATAATGAGTATAATCATAAGTGTCAATATTAGTTACTAATTTTAGATAAATTTTTTTAAATCTACCAAACCTTTCAGCTTTCCTATTGCCTTATATATTCAATAAGATATTGCATAGCTATTACGGGTAATTCTTTTCAAGGATTTGTGCATTTCTCCCTATATATGTTTCTTAGTGTTTTCACAAATAAGAAATACAACTTTGAGGAAGCATAAAATGAATGTTTTTATTACCCTTGGTGTTTTCACTGATCTTTCTTGTTGAAATCATAATTGCAGCAAAAAATTGCCCAACTAGAAGAGGTGAAGCAAGCCTCCATCAAACAAATCCAGGATGTGATTGATATGGAGAAGTCACAGCAGGCACTGGTTCAGAAGCGCCATTACCTTTTTGATGTCCAGAGGGTAGGTTTCAGAAGTTTCTAAGGAGAATGAAGTTACTCATTTGTGTGCATTTAAAAAAAAGAAATTTAAAATCTCTTATGAGGAATGGTTAAGTGGATTGAACATAGTTTATTTAGAAAAGAGAAGATTTGGGCAATTACAGCTAGTTAGATATTTAAGAACTGTCAAGTGAAAAAGTAATTGGAATTATTCTAAAATTAGGAATAGTAAAAGTTGTAAAAAAAAAAAAAAAAAGAAAACATTTTGGATCCACACAAAAGGAAAATAGTCATTAAGTTATCTAGCTCATTAAAAAATGGCATGTACAAAGAAAGGCCATAGGTAAAAATACATACTGTGTATTTCACACACACTTGCTATAAGAATATCTTAACATATTTGCTATAAGAAAATCTTACACTGTACATTCCAAATTCACAAAGCAAATTCAGATAGCAGTAGAGCCTATTACTATGGTCAGAGTATAATTAGAGTTTAAAGTATTTAGTTTCCAAAACAATCTTTAGGAACATGTTCAAGTATTTTGTTATTACTGTTTTTACTTTGAGTCTAGTACTTTATGACTAATATTTTAAAGTGAGATGCTCTTATTTTGAAATTTTATATTAAAGCACCTGTGAAATGAAAAATGAGATGCTAAGATAGAGTAAATATCTGAAATATTAAGAATCTGTGCCAGTATTTCTCAGTGTGGTCTCAGTACCACATACATCATAGCTATCTTTGGTGTAGCTTTTTGTTCCCATTCCAAAATCTGTGGAATCAGAACCTCTATTGGGGGTTATCCAAGACTCTATATTCTTTTAAACAGGATCACTAAAGACTCTTTTTTCTTTTCTTTTTTTTTTTTTTGAGACAGAGTCTCACTCTGTTGCTCAGGCTAGAGTGCTGTGGGGTCAGCCTAGCTCACAGCAACCTCAAACTCCTGAGCTCAAGCGATCCTCCTGCCTTAGCCTCCCGAGTAGCTGGGCCTACAAGCATGCGCCACCATACGCGGCTAATTTTTTCTATATGTTTTTAGTTGCCCAGCTAATTTCTTTCTATTTTTTTTTTCTAGTAGAGACGGAGTCTCACTCTTGCTCAGGCTGGTCTCGAACTCCTGAGCTCAAACGATCCTCCCGCCTCGGCCTCCCAGAGTGCTTGGGTTACAGGCATGAGCCACTGTGCCCAGCCTAAGACTCTTAAACACATGGATGTTTGAAAATATCAGAAAATGTTAAAGCCTCTTTCCTTGCATATTTAGGTTACAATTGGAGAACACATCCTGCTTCATGTATACTATATATACACACATGTTAGCACACACACATAAATTTTAGCTTTCTTTTTTTTTTTTTAAACCAAATTGGAGATGTAGCTTTTTCATAAGAGTCAAATGATAGTCATTTGGGTTTTTATTTATAAAATATTTACTCAATAGGCATTTATTGAGTTCTTCCTGTGTGAATACTCTAGCCAAGGCCAAGGTACTGGAAATATGACAGAGAACAAAAGAAAGCTTCTTCCTTCATGGAGTCTATTTTCTAACCATGTGTTGGGAGGACAGAAAATAAATAATTGAACAGACGTGAATGACAACAGGTAATAAATGGTAGAACAATAAACTAATATTAAAGAAAAAGATTACAGGAAGACAGATTTATTATTTTTATAGGGCAGTCAGGAAATATTTCTAATGTGCTATTTGAGCAAAGACCTACAAGAACTAATGGTGCAAGATACATGGATTTCTGGGTAAATAAGTTCCAGGCAGAGGGAAGAATAATTGCAAGTACCCTAAACCTGGAGGTTTGTTTGTATGGTCTAGGAAAACTAAGAAGGCCAACACAGCTGAAGTACAACGGATGAGAGTAAATAAAAAGAAGGGAGGTAGAGGTGGCCAGGGGCTAGAATATGTAAAGTTTTAGGTTTCTGTAAAGATTTTGACTTGTACTCTGAAAGAGTGAGAAAGCCACTATAAGCTTTTAAGCAGATGAGTGATAATCTCACTTATGTTTTGAAGGATATCTTTGACTGCCTTGTTGCAGATCCCTTCAGTTTTGTATGAATTAGCTTGAGATGCCTGTGGGTAGCCAAGTAGAATTATTTGAAAGCATGGATTTGTAGCCTTACAGCCTATATGCAGATCTTGGCTTCACAATTTATTAGCTCTGTAACCTTGGGCAAGTTTCTTAACTTCTGTCTCAGTTTCCTCACTGCTAAATGGGTATAATAATAATAATAATAACTATTCCATGGTGTGGTTATAAGATTTAACTGAATCTAAACACAAGAGTGTTTTGAATATAGTAGGTACTCAACAACGTTAGCTATTATTTGATCCACCAAATATTCACCCATAAGTGCAAAGACAAACATACAATGTGTGCAGCATTGGTAGTAAAAAAAAATTGGAAACAACCTAATCTATTAATAGAGCTTGATTAATGAATTATGAAATACCGATATAGTGGAATCCAGTGTAACTTTTAAAATTGAGGTGGGTTTGCATGTTATAATTAAAAGTTATGTATGTGTGTGCATATACCTATATTTTGTTTGTTAAATATTTCTGGGAAGGAATACAAGAAATCCAGGAAGATAGTGGTGGGGGGGGGGCAGAGACAGGCTGAGGGAGAACTTATTTTTTACTGCATATATTTTAAAGTATATTTTTACTATTAATACATGCTGTTATAATTTTTTACTATGTATACATTACCTATTTATGTTAAATAAAAGAATTTCACATAAAATACAAGAGAGTGGTGGGATATTCTAACTCTAAGTGGGGCACTCAAAGCAAGAAGTATTCCTTCAAGTATGCAAACAGTATCCACCATTTCTTACTTTTGCCCCAGAATAACATTGCTATGGCTTTGGAGGTTACTTACCGGGAACGGCTACATAGAGTATATAAGGAAGTAAAGAATCGCCTGGACTATCATATCTCTGTGCAAAATATGATGCGTCGAAAGGAACAAGAGCACATGATAAACTGGGTGGAGAAGCATGTGATGCAGAGCATCTCTGCACAGCAGGTACACAATGTTTTATAGCTTCTGAAGCTGTACTGGTATCTCTGATGAGCATCTGCTGATGTTTTACTAAGGTAGGAATAACTGGCAAGATAGCCTACAAACAGCAGTGTGACCCTGGTTTGTTTTTCTGGATAATGATAATCTAGGAGATGTTACACAATTGCCATGACAGCTTTCCTCAAAGTTTGGTTACCAGAGGGGCTTTCACCCCATAAAGTCAAAAACACTGATTGTTGAGAACACTGATTGTAGCAGGCCTGTGTTCAAGTTCCATCATTTGGGTAATATTAACTTTTCTATAAAATAGAGATTGGACAAGACTATTTCTAAACCCCTTCCATTTCCAAACTCCATGATTTCTATTCCATTTTATTTTCTTAAGACATTTTTTCTTTCCCAGATATATAGCATATTTAGGCATTTCTGGTCATTTTCTGGCTAACCTATATAGGATTAGAAAAATGAGATCTATCAAAGTTTGATGGATTGTTCTTTTTTTTTTTAATTGTCTTCTACATTAAAGTAATGTACAAGCTTATTTAAGAAACTCAGAAAATAGAAAATATAGAAAGGAGACTAAAAATTACTTCTTTCTTAACATTGCTATGTTACTAATATTTGTTGGGTTGGTCTTTTTCAAACAGCTGTTAGCTGTACAAGCCAACATCAGTGGCAGATGGTCATAGGAGTATCTGTTCACAAATTCTGTATAGGTTTCATTCGTAAAAGCTGTGTGCCAGGCTTGGATTTGCTTAAAACAAATTGTATCTGTTCTGCGTTAAATAGTTAATTTTACTGCTAAACCTTTCTAGGAGTCTTATAATATTAAGCCAGTAATCACCTTGAGGTTCTGGTCTGGTAGGATGTGTTGTTTAGAATTATGATGTTTATGCCCTTCCATGTTTTCAAAAGATCTAACCAGATTTCTCTTTCCTTATCACAGGAAAAGGAGGCAATTGCCAAGTGCATTGCAGATCTAAAGCAGCTTGCAAAGAAGGCTAAAGCACAGCCAGTTCTGTAAATGTAACTTTCCCAATTGAGACAGTAAGAAGCAGTTGAGTAAGTGGAGACTAGTCTGTGTGACAAAATCTTTCCACATTGCTGTCTACTGAAGTTACAATTTACCTTACGTAAAAATTAAAAGGTTGAGTTTCATAGAGTGAAAGAACTAAATCTATTGGCCAGTTAGATGTTTCTCCTCCTTCTTATTCTGCATTTGGGCTTGTTACATGATCACTTTTGAATAAGAGGTTTGCTTTTGTTAAAATTTGTTGCCTGACTAAAGGTTACCAAGTTATAGTTTAAATTTGTAAATAATTCTACCATCTTGCAATAAAGTGACAATTGAAACAAGGTTTTTTGAATTGCTTAATTTTCTGAAATATTTCAGCATTTTTCATATGGGTATAAATTAAAGATGTCATTTAACTAATATCGTGTTTATGAGACTATTCAGTGGGAAGCTATTTCTAGCTAACTGATATGATAGGTTATGGGAAATTTAAGCTTTTCAATACTCTTAAAATAACTAAAAGAAATATTGTATATCAAATCATATCATTGACTTTATTATTTTAGCTGTATTCCTGTAGAAAATACAGGCTCAGTGTGTCATAAAATCACTCTTAAGAATCCAACAGACAACTCTAAAAAGCACAGAAAATAGCCAGTAGTAGCAAGCATGTAGAAAAGTTGAAACTTTTGTGCACTGTTGGTAAAAATATGAAATGGTACAGCTACCATAGAAAATAGTGTGGCAGTTCCTCAAAAAATTTAAAATAGAAATACCATGATCCAGCAATTCCACTTCTGGCTATATACTCAAAAGAATTGAAAGCAGGTCTTGAGTTATTTGGATACCATGTTCATAGCAACATTATTCATAATAGCTAAAACATGGAAGGAGCTCAAATATCTATCAGTGGATGAATGGATAAGCAAAATGTGGTATAATCCATACAATGGAATATTATTCTACCTTTAAAAAGAAGGAGATTTTGACACTTGCTACAATATAGATGAACCTTGAGGACATTGTGCCAAATGAAATAAGCCAGACACAAAAAGGAAATATTACGTGATTCCCTTTGAGTGAGGTACTTATAGTAAAAATCATAGAGAAACTAGAATGGCAGTTGCTGGGGAAGAGGGAAATGGGAACTATTGTTTAATGGGAGTAGTTTCAGTTTTACAAAATGAGTTATGGAGGCAGATAGTGGTGATTATCATTGGGACATTAGAGTAGAAAATGGGGCAGCATTGTGATGATTATAGGGAAGATGTAGGAGAGCGTTGCACATTTTGAATGTATTTATTACCACTGAAATGTACACTTAAAAATAGTTAAAATGATAAATTTGTTATGTGTACTTTACCACAATAAATTGAAGTAAAATAATCCAGTAGGTAAATCAGAATATTCTTCCCTTCATAGGTTTGTCTGTATTTAATTCTATATTTGTACAAGGATTTACTTGTATTCAATTCTTACATAATAGGAAATATTTGAAAGTATGTATCATATGGGTAATTGCTATTTTCATTGAATGCCTAAGATACATAATCATTTGATTCAATATTTACTGATAGCTTACATACTAATCTAAAATAGAAATCAGATTCACATCTTTGTTGTTACTTCAAGAGACTCTGATCAGGTCAGCAGAGGCAATTCGAATTATTTAACAAAGAATTACAGAACAGGCTGGGCTTGGTGGCTCATGCCTGTAATTCTAACACTCTGGGAGGCCAAAGCGGGAGGATTGCTCAAGGTCAGGAGTTCGAGACCAGCCTGAGCAAGAGCAAGACCCTGTCTCTACTAAAAAAACAAAGAAATTAGCTGGACAACTAAAAGTATATATATATATATATATATTATGTGCATATACATATATATATATAAAAAATTTGCCGAGCATGATGGTGCATGCCTGTAGTCCCAGCTACTCTGGAGGCTGAGGCAGAGGCATTACTTGAGCCCAGGAGTTTGAGGTTGCTGTGAGCTAGGCTCATGCCACAGCACTCTAGCCCAGGCAACAGAGTGAGACTCTGTCTCAAAAAAAAAAAAAAAAGAATTACAGAACAGTGTGTGCTAGGCAACATACTGCACTGGTCATAGATAAAAGTCCCTACCTCAAAAAGTTATCTACTATGAAGATAATATGTTATATGATACAGACTTTAGCACAGGGTGCTTTGATAGTATGGCAAGCACCATTTTAGATAGTCTCACCAGCTTCATCATTTCCCTATATACCAGTCAGATCAGGGTTCAATCAGAAGCAGGACAGCTAGAATATGTTTATATATAAGGAATTGGACTTTACACTACTGTGGGAGCTAATTAGGCAGTCTGTAAGGCTATAATCTTTGATGCTAGAACTTGAAGTCCATAGGGCAGGTATTTAAGAAAAGAAGATGGATGTAAAGTGGAAAACAGTAGGAACAATTGGAAATCACAAGCACAGACTGAAAGCCATGTCAGTTTTTATTATGTGTGATCTTTACAGTGTGGTTGTCCTGTATACCCCAGGTCCTTCATCACAAACACTGGGTCCAAAGGTTAGAGAAAGAGTGATCAGGGCAAGGATGGGAAGTTGCCCAGCTACAACTGTGAGTCAACACAACAGCATGTATGAGCTACAAAACAGCTGCTGCTTCACATTCACCCTCCAGATCTTGTTCAAGAATCTCTTGTGGCTCACCCTAACCAGAATATTAAGGGAAGAAAATTCTGAAAAACGTAGTTCAGCCTAATCAAGTTGATGCAATCCACAACAATAACTATCCTATCAATAAATGTTAACCTAAATGAATAATCCTTAAAAATTCCACTTCCAGGAAGTCAAAACATCCAATAAAACACAGAGCAGAAAGGTGACAGATCAGAAAAGAAATGGTGTCTGAGCTGGCATTTGGCAGAGGAAGTTATCCAAAAGATTATCATTGGGACATTAGAGTAGAAAATGGGGCAGCATTGTGATGATTATAGGGAAGATGTAGGAGAGCGTGACATTTTAAAAACTTTCAAGAAATTTAAGAGTGAAATATATGTAGAAGTTATATTATAGAGTTCTTAAGCTTAGAAGTTGGATTTTGTTCTGAGGACAGAGAGCAGCCCTCAAAAGGTTTTACGCAGAGGAATTATGACTAGATTTTTGTCTCAGAAAAATCACTAGCAACAATACAGAGGATGGTTTGGAGAGGCAAGGCTAGTTAGGCTGTTGGATCATTCTAGCTAAATGACACTGAAGGCTTTGGCAGTACAGATGGAAAGGAAGGAGCTGGTAAGAAATGGGCAACATAAATAGGACTTGACTAGGGAGAATGTGGAAGAAGAAAGAATCAAGATGTCAGGTTTCTTGCTTGAGAGAGTAGAAAAGGGAGGTATAATACTATTATTATGATTTGTAATACAGGAGAAACTGTTTCCAGAAATAACAGGGCTAAGTATAGAGCCGTAAAAGAATATCAATGTTTGAGGAATAGCAGAGAAAAAGGGAAGATAGCAAAGGAGAGAATGGCCAGTCATTGGAGGAAAACCAGGAGATAATGTCCTAAAATTGAGAGAGTGAAGAGTTTGGTGTAGAAAGAGTCAACAGTAACCAATTTTTGAGGGAAATTAAGAGAAGGACTGAAAGTGCCAATTAGAGTTAATAGCTTGGAGGTCTTGGATGCCCTCAGAGTAGTAATTTTGGTTAAATGATAAGGACAGAATAGAGGTTAATAGACGATGTAAAATAATTTTCAGAACATTACTTACCTCAGTAGCTAGAGGGAGCCAAAGATCAGCTTACGGGAATGTTTTAAGATGAGAAAGCCTTGAATGAAGAAAAAGTCATGCCAAGGTTATGGAGTGGTAGTAAAAAGCAAAAAAAAAAAAAAAAGTCAATAGAAGGAAGAAGAAGAGGATGAAAAAGATAACAGCAAAGGGTGACAGACATAATAAAATCCCTAAGTGGGAGAATGATATTCCGATGACAGAGAAATTAGCATTCAACTGAAGCGAAACTTCTTCCATTGAAACTGAAAGTTGAGGATGGATTGTGAAAGAATGAAGACTTTCCGTGGGGGAAACAGGAAGCTCATTCATCAATCACTTATAAAAAGCATACTATGGGTCAGGCACTGCTAGAAACTAGAGTAAGACAATATGGTATATCTAGCTTACAGTCTAGCAATCTAGACATTGAATAATATGTTAAAACTGTGGGGTGATAGGGGCACTTAATCTGCTATAGGAGATCATGAAAGGCCTTCTGGAACAAATTCTACTTAAATTGATACCTGAAGGATGGAGAGAGATCATCAAACAGAAAGAACAGCTTGTGCAAAGCCCTTGAGGTAGGAAAGAGGATGGCACTTTGAAAAATAACCCTAAAATGACCGGAGCACAGAAAAGCAGGAGATAATGGAGAAGTGGATCATCCAGATTATGCACCTTTTTGGCCATATTATTATAGAATTTTATGTTCTTTAAAAGAATGGAAAGTCATTAAAAACAAAAAAGACTTCAACCAGAGGAAATTGTGGATAACATATCAAAACAGTGGTCAGCAAACTTTTTCTCTATAGTACCAGACAGTAATAGTCCAGGCTCTAAGGGCCACATACAGTCTCTGCTGCATAATCAATCATCTTTATGTTTTGTTGTGTTTTCTTTTTATAACTCTTTGACCCCTGGAAGACAGTAGAAGCCAATAAGGGTAGGTAGTGGGAACATTCAGCAGAGGATATCAAAGTAGTCTACTAGGGAGGAGCTGACTGACCGTGGCTTGGAAGAGAATGGCCATAATGAGAGAGAGGAGACTAGATGTAAGATTTTAGACTTTGAATTGACAAGGGGGTTGGGGGGAGCTGCAGGGGTCGAGATTGAGGAAAGCATGTATATTATCTCCCAGGTTTCTGGCTTGTATGGCACTGTTAATTAAGACAGAGACTAGATGAGAAGAAGCAGGTTTCAAGGGAGAACTGCATTCAGTTTTATTATTGAATATAAGTTGACAATTAGATGGCTGTGTGGCAACATGTAGGAAATTATGGCTAGAAACATAAATTAAGGCATCAATAACTTACAGATAGTAAGTTATGTCCAGGGAATGGGTGAAATAACAGGAAAATAGTAACAAGTAAGAAGAAGGCTGTCTCAGATAGGTTAGATGGAGGAAATCAAGCAGGCAAAGGAAAGACCAGAGAGATGGAAGGGAAACGAGTGTGGTGTCTCAGCAAGGGAGGGAAGTCTCTGAGTGGGACGCTGATGCTAAGAGGTCAAGTAAGATACGGCCAACAGGTGCCCATTTAACTCCACAAAGGGAAAGTCCTAGCTGCTCTTTGTGGGAGCATTTTACTGGAGTGGTGGGGTATAGAATCCAGGTGGGGTGGATGAGCAGGAATAAGATAAAGAAATAGTAGCAAGTTAATTCCTTTCAGAAGTTTGGCTATAAAAAGGAGGAGAAAAATAAAGACAACAATCAAGGTGGTTGAATAAAGTAAAGAGGAAGAGGTTAGGGGACTTTTTGGTTTTATTTTGAAATGGGAGTAGCTTGAGCATATTTCAGTGCTTTGGAAAGGAAAAGTAGAAAGAGAAGTTGATACAAGAATGAGAGGATAATTGACAGGTGCAGGATTCCTGAGAAGGTTGGAGGTGATAAGATCCAGAGCACAGTTAGAAGTAATGACTTTGGATGGGAAAAGGACATTAGCCTATATGTCTAAACACCTGTATGGTTATCTTAAAGGCATCTCAAATTTAGGTCCGAAACAGATCTCTCCATCTCCACCCCTAAATTGCTCTCCCCTTAGTCTTCTCCTACACTTGACCTACAATGTGTCCGATTTTTTATATTTTAGGTGTGCTTGAAAAGAATGTTCACTCTCCAGATGATGAATGAGGTGTTTTATGTATGTTCATTAGATTAATCTTACTAACTGTATTACACAAATCTATATACTTACAACATTTTATCTGTTTAATCTACCAATTATTGAGAATGGTGTGCTAGATCTCCTAATTTGGTAGTGGATTTATTAAGACTTTTTGTTTTGGGTTTTGTGGGTTTTTTTTAGTTCTGTGAATTTTGCTTTATAAATTTGTAGTTTAGGTAAGTAGATGCAATCAATATGTAACTTTTTTTGGTTTTTTTTTTTTTGAGACAAGGTCTCACTCCTTCACTCTGCTAGAGTGCAATGACATCATCATAGCTCACTGCAACCTCAAACTCCTGGTCTCAAGCAATCCTCCTGCCTCAATCTTCCAAGTAGTTGAGTCTATAGGCACATGCCACCGTGCCCAGCTAATTTTTCTATTTTTTGTAGAGATGGGGTTTCGCTCTTGCTCAGAGTGGTCTTGAACTCCTGGTCTTTTTTTTTTCCCATTAGTTTTTACATTAGGATATATTTTGAATGATATGAATATAACAACTATTTTGTGGTTAACATTTTCCTGGTATAACTTTTTCATCTTTCGTCTTTCAACTTTTATGTCTCTTTATGTTCTAGATATATCTTTTAAAACAGCATATAGCATATTTTTTTAATTCAATCTGGCATCTTTAACTAGAGCATACAGTTCATTTTCATTTATTGTAATTATTAATTACTAATTTCCTCAACCAACATTATATACTTTCTGTTTTGCTAACTATTCTGGGGTTTTTTCCTTTCATTCTTTTGGATTGACTATTTTAATTCTAATTCCAATGATTTTTTTCTCTACTAGTTTGAGTTACATACTCTATTTCTATTCTTGTAATGATTACTCTAGAAATTTTAATATGCCTCTTAACCTCTCTTTCATATTTTTATCTTGTATTCTCTCTGTGTGTTATATTTCTAGTCCACTATTTTCCTCTAAAAGTATTTCTAACTTGCTGTTTATCCCCACTATTGAATATCTGTCTTAGTCCACCTGTGCTTCTATAACAGAACACCTGAGACTAGGTAATTTATAAAGAACAAAAATTTATTTCTCACAATTCTGGGGAATGGGAAGTACAAGATCAAGTTACCCACCAGACTGGTGTCTAGTGAGGACTGCTCTCTGCTTCTGAGATGGCCCCTTGTTGCTGCATCCTCTGGAGAGAAGGAAGATTGTCTCTTCACATGCAGAAGGAGCAGAGGGTGAGAAAGGACTCTCTTCAACCTCAAACCCTTTTGTAATGGTCCTATTCCAATTCAGGGGACAAGCCCTCATGACTTATTCACCTCCCAAAAGGCCCCTCAACACTACCACAGTGGGGATTAAGTTTCAACATGAATTTTGGAGGGAACACATTCAAACCATAGCAATTTCTAATTTCAATCATTATAATTTTAATATCTTTACATTCTATTTGTTCTTCTTCATATTTGTCTGGTTATTTTAGGACTTTTTTGTTCCTTCATTACACTTTCAATATCCACTATTAAACATACTTATTTTACATTTTGGATCTGATCATTTCTATACCTACAATCGTTGCAGGTCTTTGTCTCTGGCCTTTGCAGTTTGTTATTCTGCTGTCTCATGATGGTTTGCTTACTTTTGTGTTTTTGTGATTTTTTTTTTTATTGTTGTTAGCTCATTTTATTGGAACTTTGTGGAATTCTTTGACACTTGGTAGAAGAGGTATTCTTCCACAAATAATTTGCATTTTCTTCTGCCAGGGCCCTGACACATGGAACCAATTTAAACTTGAGATTTTTGAGGTTACCCCAGAGAGTACAAAGTCTGGCCTAAAACCTCCTAAAGTTGGGTTTGTGGTTAGCGATTCTTAAGGAAAAGGTATTTTGTTTTGTTTCATTTTTCTCTTTGTTCCCCTCTACCCAGAGCCAAGATTGAGATAAGCAAGTGTGACAGGCAGAATTCTTCAATGCCCCATGGTCTCTGCTCCCTTGTGTTACCCCTAGTATAATCCTTTCCCCTAAATGCACGTGGAATCTCTGACTTAGAGCTAATCAACAGAATATAGCAAAGGTGATGGGCTGTCACTCCTATCATTACATTTTGTTAAATAAGACTCCGTCTTAGCTAGCTGGAGACAGCGACTCTCCTGTGACACTGAAGAAGCAAACTGCCATGTTGTGAACTGCCTGTGGAGAGAATCATGTGGCGGGAACTGTAGACAGCCTCTAGAACCTAAGCACAGACTCCAGCAGACAACCAGTAAGAAACCAGAGCTCTCAGTCATATAAGCCCAGGGAAATAAGTTTATCCAACAACCAATGGAATCTGAAAATACATGCCCCTCTCAAGTCTCTAATGAGAACACAGCCCCAGCCAATACCTGGATTGCATCCTAGTGAGACCTTGAAGCAGAGAACCAGGATAAGACATGTCCAAGCCTCTAACCCACAGAAACCATAAGATAATAAGTGTATATTGTTTTAAGCCTCTAAATGTGTGATAATTTGTTATGCAGCAATAGAAAACTAATACAGCAAGAATCCCTACCGTCTCCATCTGTGGCATGGATTTATTCCTAGTTCACCTACCAAGGATCCCTTTTCAGAAGGTATGATCCAAATTTCCACCTTTGTGCAAGCTTTAGACTTTGTTTCCTGACCTTGCATATGTGACCTTTAAACCCAACCTCCAGGTCACCAAAAATTGGTGGCTATACCCAGAGCAAACACTAACTTCAGGTTCAAGTTTACTCAACTTTCTTTATTTCTGACCTTTGAGGATTTCCCACATCTACTTCAGCCATGCATTTTTAAATTATGGTGTTTAAAATATTTTATCCAGCAATTTGTTGATGTTTTTAATGAGAGAATTTCTTTAAATACCTAGTCTGCTGTATGCCTAGGAATTTCCATTCACTCTTCAGCCCATTGAAGTTTAATTTCCTCCCACTACCACACCACAAGCTGCTGTAGCAAAATAGACTATTATCTATTAATTTCCAAATCCAGTCAACTCTTTCCAGTCCTCATCCTACTTGGCCTCTCTCAGCAGCATTTGGCACTGCTGTCCACAGCTTTTCCTTCCTTCCTTTCCTCCCCTGGCTTCTAACAGAGTATGCTTATGCTATTTCTGCTGTGACTGTTGCTTCTCAATTTCTCTAGCTGACTCCACTTTTTATGCCTCCCTCTAAAATATTGGTGTTCCTCAGAGTTCTCTCCTAGGAATTGTATTCTCATTCTGCATACTGTATCTGGATGATCTTGTGCATTCCCATAGTTTCCATTATCACTTGTATGCCGATGACTTCCTAATCTATATATCAAATAGTATTTGGAAGGATAGGTTGGCTTAAACGAGACAAGAAACTATCCCAAAATCTCAGTAGCTTACCATGGAAAAGTTTGGTTTTTGCTCATATTGAGTCCACTACAGGGCCAGGTGACTCTCCAGAAAAACTGTCCTCCATATGATGACTCAGTGATCCAGCTATAGAACTTTCCACCTCACCTTCTCATCACAAAATATCCATAATTGCCCTGAGAGGGGAGGAGGCAGAGGAGGTCTTGCATCAGCAATTAAATGCTTTGACTGAAAGGGAAACGCATCACTTCATTCACAGTCCATGAGCCAGAACTTGTCACATGGCATTGCCCAACCACAAGGGAGGCCGGACACCAGAAGGAGAGGAGGCCTGGTTATTGGTGAGAACTAGCACTGTCTATTATAGAATCTATTATAGATCTCTTCCATGAGCCCCAGATCTGTGCACCCAACTGCCCTCTCAACATCTAGAGCCTGAATGTTCCACAGGCACCCCAAACCCAATGTGTACAAAATTAAATTCATTACTTATCTCCTATCCTATACCCCCTTCTTTAATATCCTTGATATTAGTTAATGGAGACAATGCAGAAAACTGGTAGTTACTCCGACCCCTTCTCTCTCCCTTTCCTTCCTCTCACACCTAATGAATGACTAGATTCACCACCTATTTGCTCTACTTCTTCTTCCGCATGGCCATTGCCTCTGTCCAGATCATCCAAGTTTCTCACCTGGTACTCTGCAATACCAAAGGACTCTTCACCCACTGACTGGCACCTCGCCAGACTCCCACACCCACACACTCTATTGCCTAAACCCAAACATGATCATGTTACTCCTCTTCAACAGTCTTTCCATTGCCTGTAAGATATAGTTTGTTTAGGGCCCACCATTATCTGGTCTCACCCTTCCTCTCCAGCTTGTTGTCTTCCATTCCCCACTCCACCCCCTCCTCATTCCCCATAGCACCACATATGGTACAATACTTGTATTTCCCTAAACGTGACCAGCATGACAAAGCATGGCTTTGCTCACACTGTCACTCTGCCTGTAATACGTTTCCTCCCTCTGTCTGCCTAGAAAATGTGATTCATCTTTCAAGACACAACTCAAACATGATCTCAAACATCATAAGGCTTTTCTCGACACGTACCCTCCCTCCTTATTGTGAAGCTCAACCTCTTTCTCTTTTGGGTCCCCCCACCCAACCCTGTAGGGATGTCTCACATAGCAGCTACAACATTTCATTATGCTTATATATGTGCCTGGCCAGCCTGGAACATGGTTTTGTAGATGAATGAAGATATCTGTCTCTCTACAAAACTGCAAAATCCCTCAAGCCAAGGACTATGTCTCACTCATCATTGTCTCTCCAGCACTTAGCAGCGTGTTTGGGCCATATTAGGCTCTCAATAAATGTCTGATTAATTAATCAATCCTCCATCTAAGTCTTGAACTGTTTCATTCCCTGGCTCCTCTTTCTCCTTCTTGCCCTTTGGTGAGACCTTTGATCATGGTCTGACTTTTTATCCTCCCTTGCTTTTGCTCCTAAATATCTCTCAAATCCATTGACATGTTCTCATCTCTCTACTTGCTACCATCCTAGTTCAAGTTACAATTACTCCTCAACTGGATCACTGTAGTAATCTTTTTTCCTTTTTTTCCTTTAAAATTAGTAAAATGCTAATCTTCTCTGTATTGTTCCAATTTTAGTGTATGTGCTTCCCAAGCAAGCACATGGATCACTGCGGTGATCTCTCAACTGGTCTGTTCATATCTATTCTGGCTGTCTTCCAATCTGTTCTTCCTGCCCCAGTTTCAGTGATTGTTCCAGATGAAGATCTGATCATGTTGCCCTTGTTTAAATACCTTTAGTATAGATATACCTACTTCTCCCACAATAAAGATAAAAGTTCTGAGAGACGGGTGCCTTCCTGCCTCTTCAACCTTGTCCTCAAAATGTTCCACCCTCTACCCCCACCCCCGTGTCTCCTCACATGCAAGTGAGACAGGGTGACCTCCACCACTTCCTTGCTATTGTCACACTAACCTTTTTTTCCTTTCTGGTGCAGGACTTTTGGACATTCTGTTCCCTCCCTCCCTCCCTCTTGGTCTAATGGAACTCCAGCTCACACTTCAGATTTCAGCCTAAGTGGCTTCCTCCAGGAAGGCTTCCCTGATCCCCTTCCCCTGGGTCGTAGGCATACACGGCACTGGGTTGCACTCCTTCACAGCACAGGTGGTAGCCACGGTTTACCACTTCTTTGTGTGGTAAGGGTCTCCTTTACTAGTCCGAAGATTCCATGAAGACAGGAAAAGGAAATTTTTGCTCATCATAATATCCTCAAAGCTTAGAATAGTACATGACACATAGTAAATGTTCAATAAATGTTTTTGGAGTGATTGAACAACAACAAAAAAATGAATTCTTTCAGCCACTGAGGATCAAAAACTTGAAGTTAATCATTGACTCTCCCTGCTGTTTTATTCCCCATATCCAGGTCTCAAGTTGTATATTCTCCAGTCTTATCACAACTGTGGCTTCCTTCCCGTTCCTGCTGCCCACACACTTACTAAATGACACCCAGAATATCACGATACCCCTAGCTTATTTCCTTGTCTTTTTCTTTATCCAAAATTTATCTTATATGGTATTGTATAGTCTTTCTTAAAGGCCATGTTTATCGTGTTATGTTCCTATCGAAAATATTTAGTGGGACGCCACTGCACTCTACCCAGGGCAACAGAGCAAGACTCTGTATCAAAAAAAAAAAATGAGTGGTTTCTTATTTTCTTAATACTTTAAATATAAATTTTGCTGGGATTTAAAGCCCTCTGCCATCTGGCTGTAATCCATCTATGTAACTATTTTCCACCTCTCACCCTCTCCAAATGCCCCACTCTTGAACGATGCTGATATCCCAGAAATGCATCTCTTGAATCCCAGCAACCAATCCTGGGCCTGGGACACCCTTTCTCACAGTCCCTTTCTTCTCCTTCCATCCAAAGCCTATCCATGCCACAGCTCGAGGTTCACCTGCAAGCGGCCTGGCCTGATTTCTCCAGCCCCACCAGCTCTCCCCTCTTCCATGTCTGTGCGTTGCTCTTCCCTTGGCCCAAAACCCTCTTCCCCAGGCTGTCTGCCTGGTTAGTGCCTTCTCATCCTCAGGTTTTCAGGGTAAATGTCCTCTCCTTGGAGAAGCCTTCTCTAATCATCCACCTGATCTAATGACATTCTCCCATTATTTACTCTCTACCTAGCTCTCTATTTCTTTCCTTCATGGCCCTTAATACAACATGCTATTGATCTATCATTTACCTGTTTTTCATTTCTCTTCTCAATTACATGATAGGCTCCATAAGGCAAGGAACTTTTCTGCCTTGCTCTCTGAAAAACCCACAGTATCTAGCCCATGGTATGGTCCATAGCATTTATTTAATAAGTATATTTATTAATATTGTTTTATAAATAGATATGTTTAACTAAATGATTCACCTTCCCTTTGAAAGGATCCCAACACTCTTAACACACTTGAAGTCTGCGCAGCCAGTACTTGACTCTTAACATTGTTTGCTCTTCAATTTTCTTTATCATTCTCATCTCCCTGGTTAAGAATAGATGAGATTATCAGATTCTTGATGATAGTGATAATGTCACATTGCTGTGACTTCCACAACATCTGGCAGAGTAGTTAAAGTAAATACTCAGGAAATATTTAATTGGAAATAAACTTGTCTTATCCCCTTATGTTCTGGTACTCATGGGTCAAGAGATACAAAAGGAGTTCTCTCTGCTTATAGGATTAAAAAAAATTGTCATGCTGACCTCAAAGAGGAAGTCTTGGGCTTGGACAAGAACTTTGCGACACACAGTTTGATGGTGGCAGTGGCAGAGGCAGAAACTTTTATTTCATCATTTCTGAAAAATAAGAGTTGTAACGGAAGCGAGTGAAATGTTCGGTCTTGGACAATTGCACCTTGTTGCCAGAATTTTTCTTAAAAGGTAAATGAATTTACCATATGCTTTTACTCTAGATGAAATAATCATTCACCAAAAGAAAATGTCATCTAAGTGTTAGAGGTTTCTGTCATCTTTTGTCTTTTTATTTGGTGGGGGAAGTGTTGCGTTTAAGTGGTTCTATTTAGTTGATGATTTCATGGCAATCAGTAGGATTCTCCAGTGCCAGATGAAATGCGAAAAAGTATATATAGCACTGTTTCTATTTTAATTTATGCTTCTGTCAAACGTTTGGATTGTTGTTCTCAAAGGGAAATGTGTTTCCTGCTTTTCTTGGCCTGAACTTTTGAGTAGCTATTTCCCTGTGGCATTGTGTGAAGATTTTGTCTTTTAGGGTGGAGTGGCCTAATTTTTTAAAGGTGGCTATGGTAACATTTTTGTAAATTCAGAACTACTGACATGAAGGTCAGGATTTTACAGAAACCTACGATCATATCCTCTTCCACCTCTCCAATGGTAAGGTCTAGTGTAAGTTCATATTCTGTGTAGTACCAACATATTTCAGTATTTTTAAAAGATCATTAATATATCAATATTTTACGGTATTCTGCAAAGAGCACCATTGACTTACAAATTAGAAAAGGAGCCACCTTGGTGTCTGGAGAGACCCACCTCAGCGTCAGGAGAGACCTACAAATATAGAAAAAAAAGGAAAGGGGCAAAATGTGCTAGAAAAATTATTACCACTGCTGATTCTGCTGTGGACTGTGGACTTCTAGTCTCATGGCTTAGACCTCTCACAGAATTTTCCTGTTGGTGCCTTTCTTCTTATCCTGCATTGCATCATCTAAAAATGTTTGGTCACTTGTAAGGTACTTAACAGTGTTGCTGTTGCTGCTGTTATAACTGGTACATGGCAATGAGCTATTTTTCTCATATATAAAGAACGGTCTTATATAAAGAACTGTCTCAACAAGCTCTTTTTAAAAAATGCATGGAAGTATGACTAAAAGGAAAGACACTAAAATATTAACAATGGATAGTAGGAGTCTGGGTGATTTTGCTTTTCTACCCTTAGATGCTTTATACTTTTCGGTTTAAAAAATTAATAAAAGTGGGAAAATACAGAAGGCTTAACATAACAAATAGAACCATAGCCTAGGCAAGGATACTGGCATACTTGAAAAGACAATATGTGAACTGAATAGAAGTGTCTGAAGAAGCATAGAGGACGAAGCTGCAAGAGCAAGTTTGTCAAAGTTTACACAGCACTGCCAGCGAAGAATAAGTTTGTTGCATCAGACCTGGATGGCAGTCTATATCAAAATCATCCATTCATCTTCCCTCATACCTCATTCAGTTCAGTGCCTAACAAGCAAAATTATGGTTTTAAATGGCATTCCTATATGTTCTGGAAGGTAGAATGCACTGGTGACGCCAACATGTTCCTTATGTTATTTCAGTTTATACATCCGTCTCCTGTGAGTTGGTTGGTAGGAATCCGTTCTGAATCAGTCAATTCGTGGTGCCCTGATAAGATCAAATTTCTGTACCTGCAAACCTGAGGGCTGACTGCTGAGCTGCAGTAACTACACCAGGTAAAGTCTGTGACCCTTGATGGCACTAGAACACCCACTTCTTACCTCTCTCTCAATACTGCTTTTCTTATACGACAGTCACAGTCTCCGCGTTGGCCCCTCAGCTGCCTCTCCTTTCCAAGCTTTCTCAGTGGTACCTTTTTTATTCTCAGGGGAAGACAGCATGGGACAAACGAATTCTACACCTAAACCCAACATTGGTGAGTTCAGGACAGGGACAATTACCTGCCTTACTGCTGAGTTAAAAGAACTAGAAATTGTCTTGAAGGGCTGTCATGGGACAGCACTGGCTAGTGCATTTCTGAAGTTGGAAGAGTCAGATTTTACCATGATGCAGAATTAAATGCCAGGAGAAGTGAAAGGGGGAAGCAGAGAGAACTACCTGGCTCTCTGTATCTGGGTAAAGGGTCTCTGTGCTCAATATTAGACTAGCTGGGTAGTTTACTGGAATCTACTTCACTTTTCTCACTGCTCTTTTATTTGTGGTGTAGGCATTGGGAAAACCAATGGCTAGGCAGTGTTAATAGCTGCCCTGCAAATAAATGAGCAAACCGAAAAAAGAAGCAGTTTCAAGGTCAAATTCCCAGGGACTGTGGGAAATAATTTGGTCTGTTTCTCCCCAGCCTGGACATCTCTGCTTGGATCACAGGAAGTGTGTCTCTCCAGGGGTTCCTACTAAAATCTTTCAGGAGGGGGACACACGAGATGTGTTCGTTTATCAAAAGGCCTGGAGGCTCGCACTTCTTTTATTGGTGTAGCTGATTGTTTTTAAAGTTACAGTTCTAATTTTCATTTTTAAGGACTCAGGATCTAAGAAAAAAATGTTCTCCCCTTTTGTAGAGTTGCAGCCCTGTCATAGTCTCCACTGGTTGCTTGGGTCGGGTGGGGCACCTGGGGACACTTGACCTGGAAGGATGTCATACACTAACTCATTTCATGTTCTCTCCCAGGCAGACAAGCCACCTCCGCCACAGCAGCCCCAACGACTACCTCTGCACCCTGTCTCTCTAACAACCTTACCAAGTAAATAAGCATTCTCCCATCCATTTCATTTTGTACCACGTGGTATTTGATTTTGTGTTGACAACTTCAGCTTGGGGACCTGGGCAGGGGAGTCTGGAGAGAAGGGATCAGAAACAAGGGAAGAACTAAATCAGTTTTTGATCTTAAGTGTATGATTCTATTTTTTTTTTTTTTTGAGACAGAGTCTCACTCTGTTGCCCTGGCTAGAGTGCCGTGGCGTCAGCCTAGCTCACAGCAACCTCAAACTCCTGGGCTCAAGCGATCTTCCTGCCTCAGCCTCCTGAGTAGCTGGGACTACAGGCATGCGCCACCATGCTCAGCTAATTTTTTCTATATATTTTTAGTTGGCCAATTAATTTCTTTCTATTTTTAGTAGAGACAGGGTCTTGCTCTTGCTCAGGAGGCTGGTTTCAAACTCCTGACCTTGAGCGATCCTCCTGCCTCGGCCTCCCAGAGTGCTAGGATTACAGGCGTGAGCCACCGCGCCCGGCCAAGAGTATGATTCTTAACTAGGTGTTGCCCAGGCTCTAGAGGATGTATGAATCCCCTAAGCTTATAGATAAAATTTGCTGGGTGGGGGCCTATGAACATCGTGTGTGCGGTAGGGGGGATAGGGAGAAAGGCCACAGCTTTCATTGATTCCTCGAATGGATCTGAAACTCAAAAGCAAAAGGTTGAAAATCAGTGGGTGAAAGTCCACTAACCATTGCGAAAGCCATTTCAGGCGTTCATCCACAGGTGGGAAATGTTATACTCCGGCCTTTAGGAAAGGCCTTCAAAAAGCCCACTTGTTCATCTTTGCCCTTTCTTTGCTGAAACAGCAAGGAACATTTAATCTTGGCCTTTTGTGCTGGGGCTCTGCTGACATTGCTGCTGCTGGCACTGGTCTTCCTTATCATAAAGAGCTACAAAAAATGTAAGTGGTCTCCGAGGGATGGGACAGCCCTTCCTTCTCTGCCATTGGGAGAGAGTAAGCTGTGAGTGAATAACGTGAGTGGGTGGGTGGGGGGGTGTCCTGCTTAGCCCACCCTCTCTGCAGATTGGGGACTTGAATCCCTTCACTTCTCTTCCTCCCTGCCCTCCCCACCACCCTCCAGCACCTTCTCCCTGCCCCACCCTTTCACCCAAGATTGAAGGGAGAGGTTCCCCTTTCCTCCAGGCGCCCTGATGAGACTTGTCCCTCTTTCTTCCTGGCACCTGTGGCAGGTTGCTCCAGTCCCCAGGCCCTGGAGCCTCACTCAGATCCTCTGGTCAAGGTAAGATGACCGTGCTGCTTCCAGGACACACCGGAGGGCTACTGCCATTGGGCTACTACTGCCTCTAGACTGATGGTATTGCTTCCTGGACACTGAGCAAATGCCTCTTTGAAGAGTTCTTCTGATCTCTTTGGGTCTTCTCTGACCAGAGCTTTCCGTTTGGTTCTAAAGACACACCTTTAGCGCCAAATCGAACTTATTCATTCCTCCTTTTTCTCTCTCTGCAGCTTTCATCCATCCCAGAGGAGTCACTTACCTATGCCAGAATGACTTTCAAAACCTCAGAAGAAAAGGGCAATCACTTGACTAAGAACTGTTCTGCAGACTCGGACCTCACAGTCTATACTCAAATTAAAGCAGCACACTCACCCTGCCTTTCCAACGAGCCTTGAATCCAGTTCTCCGCATCTCAGCGCCATCTTCATACACCTTTTTCTTTTTTTTCTTTAACAAATTTTGGACCACAGCCTGTGTGAAACTGCAGTCAGAGTTGTTTAGGTGTGAACTGGCAATGCTATGCAGCAGTTTTGAAGACCAGTGGTCAGTCTTTTGCCTGGCCAGAGAAAAGCTTGCTGGCCCTTCCGCTCGAACTGACAGACTGTTAGCCCCATGAGGGCTGAGACTGCCTCCCTCACGCCCTTCCAAAATGTGTGGCACAGAGCTCAGAGCACAGGGTATTCACCCAGCGTCGGGGATCAACTTGGGAGGAGTCGACCGAATGAACAATCTATCAGGAATTTCAAATAAAGGCAAACCTTCCACAGTGCTGGCTCCTTCTTCATCATTTATTTGCCTATTCCCACCACCTTCTCCAGAGGTCAAGACCAAAAGTCCAGACCTCATCCAAGGGTTAAAAAAACTAACCGAGGTGATGGTGCTCCGAAACAAGCTCTGGTTCCCTTGGGGTGCACGTCTCACACTCACACTCCGCCATTAACCAGCTGCATTCATTCGGGCAAGTTTGTTACTCTTTTTAAGCCTCAAGTCCTTCATCTTGAAAACGGAGACAGTAATACTTACCACTAATACCGGTACTTAATGTGAGGTTTAAATGATATATCATACACATAGCACTTTATATAGCGCAGAGTTCTACACGAATACAGGGTCCACATTGTATAAAGCACTATTCCAATGTGGATTTCTACCTCCTTGCTACAGCGTAAGAGATATCCATAACAAGATTGTATAAGGACCAAAGGTAAAAATCTAAACATTAATTCCCCCCAAATCCCAATGAATAACCACATAAACAATCCCATCAAAAATACTAAGAAGATTAGTTTTCCCTAGGCAAACTTACTTTGTAAACAATAAACAAGAAAGCTAGCCCAGGAATATTTACAAAGATAAATAAATAATAAATAAAAGTAACATGAGAAGGCTAGCCCTAACAGCTAACTAAAAGTACCTGTTTTATTAAGCATGTCAGATTAAAGCAATATGGTAATGGTGCACGAATAAACAAATCAACGGAATAGAAAAGTAAGAACATAAGTAGACCAAAATACCTAGGGAAATTCAGAGTATGATGAAGATGGCATGTCAACTCATTTGGGGGAAACTGGCTTATTCAATAAATAGTGTTAAGATAGGTAACCATGTAGATGAAAATAAAATAGGATCCATATCTCATTGTTTTTATGTTGTAACAAATTCTAGACATGTCAAAAATTTAACTATAAAGAACATAAAAGTACCAGAAGAAAATATGGGAGAATTTGAAAAATTATTCCAGAGTGGAACATGCCTTTGAATGTATGACACAAAGCCCAGAAACCAGAAAAGATTATCTCGACTTATAAAATACCATTAAAAAGTCAAAAGACAAATGAAAAGCTTGGAAAACATTTGCAAACCATCTCATAGACAAACAGCTAATTTTCTTTCTTTCTTTCTTT
>CAUYPO010033862.1:0-31902 GCA_963574435.1 Cheirogaleus major
TCCTGGAAGAGATGTTGTAAAATTGCTGTTATTTATTCTTTTTCTTTTTTATTTTTTTGAGACAGAATCTCACTCTGTTGCCCGGGCTAGAGTGCCATGGCGCCAGCCTAGCTTACAGCAACCTCAAACTCCTGGGCTCAGGCAATCCTCCTGCTTCAGCCTCCTCAGCAGCTGGGACTACAGGCATGCGCCACCATGCCCAGCTAATTTTTTCTATACATTTTTAGTTGTCCAGCTAATTTCTTTCTATTTTTTTAGTAGAGACAGGTTCTCACTCTTGCTCAGGCTGGTCTCGGACTCCTGAGCTCAGACGATCCACCCACCTCAGCCTCCCAGAGTGCTAGGATTACAGGCGTGAGCCACCGTGCCCAGCCATCCTTTTTTTAATTTTTAAAAAATTTTCTCCTTTTATTCCCATTCTCAGTCCCATAGTCAATTAAATATATACTCTAGTGTATTTATACCTGTCCTTCTGATCCACCTTCTCTATATTTAATTATATTTTATGAATCTTTGAAAAATACATTTCTTTGAATATTTTCTTAAAATGTCTGTATATCATTCTGATGATTAATTTTTTCTCTGTATATTATTTTTTGAGCTCTTTTTATATTGCTGTATATAAATCTAATTCATCACTCTGACTGCTTCAAAATATTCCACTGTATTCATATTCATTCAACATTTTTACTTATCCATTCCCCGTGTACAAAAAGTCAGAAGCATTAGTAATTTAATAATGTCATATTTATTCTTCCAATTATTTTTGCTGCATAAAAAAGCACCCCTTAGTGGCTTAGAATGACAACAGTCATTTATTTTAATCACAAATCTGCAATTTGGGCTGGAATTGGCAGTGACAGCTCATCTTTGTTCCTTGCAGTATCAACAGGAGCTGGCAGTAGCTCACCAGATAGGGGCTGAGTCAACGGAAGCCTCACTCACATCTTGTGGTTGATGTTGGCTGTCAGTTGGGACCTCAGTTGGGGCTCTTTGCTGGAACACCTACACATAGCATGTCCACATAGCTACTTCTTCAGTGTGGTGGTTGGGTTCCAAGAGAACAAGTATATGACTTTTATGATCTTGCCTCACAAATCACATGGAGTCACTTCCACTGTACCCCTGTTGGGCAAGGAGGATATGAAGATCTTCCCGGGTTCACAGAAGAGAGAAGTCACCACATGATAGAAGGAGTGTCTACGTTATGTTTAGAAAAGCATGTGTAATGGAATGTTGTGGTGCCCATCTTAGGAAAAGACAATTTGGCACATCTGTGAGAATTAAAAGTCTGATTTGGGCGGGCATAACAAATATGGTTTGAGTATTGAGGCTGATTAGCAAAGATATCTAATTGTAAAAGTTAAATTCCAAAACACTTTGGAGAGAATGAAGCAAAGAATATAAGTGGGCATATAACGTGAGAAAGAAAAAAAGACTTTCCATCATCTCTGAAGTCCTGGAAGAGTTTCCAGTTCACAGGTCTTCCTGTGATGTTGAGAACTACCCCATATCTTATCCTTCTAATAAATTCACTCCTTTTTTGATTTTCATACCATTCAATTTAGTAATGCTAATTACTACCACTTTTGAATACTTATGTACCAGATACTCTACCAAGTGTAGAGATGAAATTACATTTAATGCTCACAACAACCCAATGACAACAGTAATTTCCCTATCTTGTAGATGAAGAAATGAGTGTCTACATGGATCAGGTAATTTTCTGAGGTTACACAGTTAATAAGTATGGAACTGAGATCCCACCCAGATCTTTCCAGCCCTCAGCCTGTGTTCCCACTATTCCATTCTGCAGCTGGCAGACGTGATCCTTATTTCCTAGAAAAGTCAATGCAATTCTGTAGCATCAATCCATTGTTCGTCCGCTGTTTCCCTCATCGTCCTAGGCACAGAACTGCTCCTTCATTGCACTTAGGCTTGGTCATGTGATTGCCTTCTAGCCTGTGGCATGTGGGTAGAAGAGAGATGTCCAATATTTCTTGGCTGGGCCCAATAAAATTCCCATTTGCTGTCTTCATGCTGTCACTCCTGCTATGGAAACCACACATGGAAGATGACAAAGACTGACACCCTGAGTCCTTTCGTGATTGTATAGAACAGAGGCCCCTAACACCAATATGAAGCCTCCTTGGACTGTTTATATGAGCAAGAGACAAACTTCTATTGTGTTAAGCCATTATATATTTAGGGGTCTATTTATTACAACAGTCAACCTTCTTTAACTTTTATGTACTGTTCTGATTATCCTTTGCTAGGTAACAAACTACTTCCAAAATTTAGTTGCTTAAAACTACAGTCTTAATTAACTCTGATTCCGTGGGTCAGAAATTTGGGCTCTTGCCTATACTTGTTCATGCAACTACAAGCAGCAGGTGTGTCAGCTGGGGGCTAATTGGTCTAGCATTGCCTTACTCACACGTCTAGAGATAGGTGCTGGCTGCTGGCTGGACCATGTGCCTTCAGCAGGCTTGGCTGAGATGATTCACATGGTGTTACAAGAGTTCCCAGCAGCCAGAGAGCGTAAGCTTCAATCTGCAAGTACTTTTCAAGCTCCTGCTTGCACCACGTTTGCCAATGTACCCAGTGTAAGTCACGTGGGTAGAGGGAAATGTGATTTCTTGGAGACTATTTACTGCAACAATCTACCATACATATTACAGTACTAATGTGCAAATTAGGCAAATCATCCTCATAAATACATCTTAGTCACATATCTGATAGTAGAGTCCAGCTATGAGTCTGTTTTCAATAAGCCCTGAATCAAGTTCCAATATCAGTGTTGGGTATAATAAAAATCTTACTGGTTTTATTTTTAATTGCTTTTCAGGTATATATATGAGAATAAAACATTTACCAATACATCATAAATTTAGATTAGTAGAATTGGCATTTAAAGAAATGAACCTTGGCTAGGTGCAGTGGTTCACGCCTATAATCCTAGCACTTTGGGAGGCTGAAGAGGGAGGATCTCTTGAGCCCAGGAGTTCAAGACCAGCCTTAGCAAGAGCAAGACCCTGTCTCTACAAAAAATAGAAAAATTAGCCAGGTGTGGTGGCATGCACCTGTAGTCCCAGAGACTTGGGGAGTCTGAGGCAGGAGGATCACTTGAGCCCAGGAGTTTGAGGTTGCCGTGAGCTATGATGACACCACTGCACTCTATCCTGGACAACAGAGTAAGACCTTGCCTCAAAAAAGAAAGGAAGAGAGGGAGGGAGGAAGGAGAGAAGGAGGGAAGGCAGGAACGTTATTCATTTTCTTAAACCACTGAATCTATTGTTTGAGATCTGACATGTAGTGGTGTTTCAGTTTATGGTCCAAACTAAGATGCCCACTTTGCCTGAGGTTTAATGGAACCAACTTCGCAAGGCCCCATCCGTAACCAAATCCATACTGTAACTAAAGCAACTCTTTAAAGGGTTAGACTTTTATTTACCCTTATTTAGAGTAATTTGTAAGTAAGTGAATGATTAAGGCATTAAATTCAGTGCTTTCTCACCTTCCTTTAGCTTTTCCTTTATTATGCAACACTGAATCACAGGCAAGAGCAGAATGCTCAGGACAAAGCACTCTAGAATGCTTAACCTCCGTGATGATAATGGTGACTTGAGACACAGTATAGCGGTTAGAGGCCTGAGTTCTGGAACCAGAATGCCCAAGTTCAAATCCTATGGCTTTGGCTTATTAGTTATATGACCTCACATAATTCAATTGCCCAATGCCCCAGGTTCCTCCTCTGTAAATGAGGGTAATTCCCACAAGCGATTGAGATAGAATATCTAAGGCCCCTAGATAAGAATCTAACCCAGGTTATATTTTTTAAAGAGTCATATTGAATTTCTTACTCTTCAGACCTATGTATGAGAATAAAATATTTACATAAATTTATGTAAATTTAGGTTTTGTAAGAGATTGCCTTTATTCTTAGGGTATGCATGCAAAAATATTAAGAGATAAAGTTTCATGATGTGTATGACTTACTTTCAAATGCTACAGCAAAAAACACGACAGTATAGTGCAAAAGACAAATACAGTAAAATGTTAATAGTTGTTCATACCATGTATAGGAAATGAATATTCATTGTATTATTTCAAGATTTTTGTAGGTTTGAAATTTTTCATAATAAAAATTTGGAGAGAGGATGGAAATATGCTGCCCATTTTTCTCAAGTTCCCATTTTTCTTTCCTTTCTTTTTTTCTCCTTCACTTCCAGCTCTCCCCAACTGTTTCTCAAATCGCCCCCTTGCGGGGCCTCTTATCTCTTCTTATCTATGAATTATTTCCTTATTATGTGCTTAATTAATGGCAGCAGCAAAGCACAAGTGGTTAAACATACAAACTCTGGAGCCAGACAGCCTACCTTCAAATATCTGTCATCCTACTTACTCTGTGACCTTGGGCACATTACTTTAAATTCTCGGTAGCCCAGTTTCTTCAACCTCAAAGGGTTATTGTGAGGAGTGCGGACAAAATGAATATGTATCTATGATTAGAAGAGGGTCTGGTATATTGTGTGCCTTCAATAGAAGTTTGCTATGGTTATAAGCTCTTGGTGTCCACAAGAAATGTATTCTACACTACCATTGTTACTTCCCTTTCTCCCTGAAGAGATTATTACTTAACAGTAACGTCTTCATGAACCATGGAGGTTGCTAATGGCAGCAGCGTACTTCTACGTACCTCACAGCCCCACCTGACGTGCACCTGTCTCCTTTCTTACTGTGACAGGGAGCAGAAGCCCTTCCTCCTGTGTGACGCCCAGTCCCTCACCTGCGCGGTGGGCCTTGTCCCAGCCCCCCTTCTCGGGAGCCTCACACTCTCTACTCCTCTTTGCTGTGCTTGGCCTCCCTCCTCTTCCATCCTTCCTGTTGTTGGCGTTTAGCTCACTCTCACTTGGAGCTAAGCGAAGTCATTCTCCTCAGGCTCCAAGACTCCATATCCCCTCTGAGCTCCTGTCTCATCTTGTCTCCTTCACACATTTCCTGGAAGATTTCCTCATCTTCTGGTTACTTCTTAATCCTTTCCAGTCTTACTTCCTTGCTATTAATTTACTATAACAGCTCTTCTTAAGGTCACCTGCGACCTCCACATCACTAAATCCATGGCCACTTTTCAGGACTAATCTTACTTTGGCAAGACAAAAACATCCAGCAGTGTTGACCGTGTAATCCTCTTGTTGAAACTTTCCTATTTGCTGTCGACTTCTTCAACAGCACACACCATCCTACTGTTTTTCCTTCAGCCTTTCTGGCCTCTTCTGTGTTTCCTTTGAAGGCTCATCCTCCTTTACCTTGTCTTTAAATGACAGAGTTCCTCAAGACTCAGTCCTTGGTCTTTTCTCACTCTGCTCCCTCCCTATGTTGCCTCACCTATGATGACCATGGCTTCAGTACCGTCTACGTCCTGTTGAGTCCCAAATTCACATCTCCCTCCCAGGCTAGGATGTGGCCCCAGCCCTGCATATCTCCACTTGTGTATCTCAGAGGCTCCTCAAGCTCAATATGTCCAAAACTGAAGCTATGCTTCCTCCTCACTCACCCAGCCCCCTTCAAAACAAAATCCAGGCCTTTTCCAGTGTTCTCAGAGAATGGCTGCACGATCCAAGAGCCAGTGAGCCCTCCCAGACGCCGTGTGCAGCTCACTCTCCCCATCAATCCTTCACCCATTCCTGTTGATTTGCCTCCTAATTATGTCTCCAGTTTATCCACTTCTGTCTACCTTGAACAATACCCTAATACAGGTATTAATGAAATGAGGCATGACTTTGTCCCATTGAACTTGGATATAAAATTTATCTTTGTAAAGCAAATCAGTGCCAGCATGTTGAGAAGTGTAGTCTCAGTCAGTTGTAGAAAGCTCTTCACACTCCCTAGGATGAGAGGGGTGCTGGGTGGTGCCGAGAAGATAGGGAAGGGGACTGTTCTCAGTCCAGCACTGTCTCCACTGTCACCATCTCTCTGCTCCAAGATGCTGCTTGTAAGGCAAGTCTTCCATCTTCTATTAATATCAGGAGTTATAGCAGATATGTGTTATACTGCGGTGGTTCAGAATCTAGCGCCCTTTCCTACGCTGGGAAAACTCCTGTTGTGAGTGGTCCTGGTGGGTAGCAGTGCCCCGATTCCCACTGTGAAAGACAGAGGGGCTTTGTCTTCCTTCTGTATCTCCTGGCAGCGGAGGCATTGCCTGCAACCTGACCTTGGTCAATTGGATGTGTCCGCTCAGAATTTGGATGTTGATAGAGTGAAACCAAGAAGGTGCTGTTAGAAGTCGTTCATGAGTAGTATAACAGTGGAGTCCTGGCCACGCTGATCCTCCTTCCTATTTCTTAGCTTCCAGAACTATCTTGGTTGCTGCCCATTTTCCACACTCGTCTGGGGTCTAGTCTCCAGTGGATTCATCCTGTAAATTCCCTCTCTTGCTTAAGATCCCCAAAGAAGGGTTCTGTTATTTGCAACCAGAAAAGTCATAACCAATGCGGGCACTGATGTTGCAGGTGCATTTGGATGCCATCACAGGACTTTCTCCACTGACTGAAGGCCCAGCCACAGAATGCTCAAAACAGCTCTTAGGACCTCTGCATTCGATGGCAGTGTCCATGGGTCCCCTGCGGCCATTCCCCAGTCCTGCCTGTGAGCCACCATCACCTCTACCTCAGCTTCTTTCTGCAAGAGGAGCCCACCGGTTGCCCCATGGCATCCTCCATCCATCCTCCAAACCACAGCCAGAGCAGCCTTGTCCAAATGTGAACCTGATGGCACATTTTCAGCTCCTCTGCTGAAATCTTCCCATGGCTTCCCATTACTCTTAAAGACCAAAATCCTTACACTTTTTTGACCTTTACTCACAGTAAGAAACAATTTATATTGAGACTCAGTATATTTTATATATATATAAAAAAGTGTAAGATAATATTTATCCTTTATTAACAAATACTTGTGTGGCAGTTACTGTTTGCCATACACTGTTCCTAGTGTGCTACAAATAGTAACTCATCAAATCCTGGGAAGAACCCACGGGGCATGTTCTTATGACCGCTTTAAACCTGATGCCATTAGGGCCTAGAGAAGTTCAATAACTTGTCTGAGGTGGCAGAGTTAATAAGCAGCCGTCTGGATCCAAACCCATCCCCTTACCTGCTTCTCACTGCTACTGTCTGGTAGACTCCGATATTCTATTCTGTTTTGTCTTTTAAAAGTAGAGATTGGGTGTGCACCAAATTGGTTTCACAACCTCCCAGCAGGTCATAATACACAGTTTAAGAAACACTGGTCTGTCTTGGAGCGTGCCCCTGCCTCATCCGTCCCAGCCCCACTGATACTGCGCTCCAGGCTCCTGGCAGCCCCAGCCTCTGCCCATTCATTTCACCTACTCACCTTCCCCCCTTCCTCCCCTCAAAGCACGTCCTCGATTCCAGTGGAGATCAGTGCGCCTTATGATGGGCCCTCAAAGCCTTGTACCTCTCCTTGAGCGCTCAATCATGATTGCAATTTGACGTTTATCCATCTGATTATTTGAACAGATATATCCATCTTTCCCACCAGACTGTAAGTGCTGCAAGGGCAGGGTCCCTGTGTGTTTTCAGCTCAGTAGTGAGAGAGGCAATCTGCCACGAGTATTGAGCATCCCTGCGCATTCTTGCTGGGTATGTGGACAATGCTAGGCCCTGACCACTCTACCCAGGCTGTTTCTTGACAGACAGCCTTCAGGGATAAAGAAATGTCTCCCTCCAGTACAGAGAGCAGACTTGTTACTGCTTGCTATAAAACATCAGGCTCCCCAAGCTCAGTGTTCTTCAGCTGTACTGCAAAGACACTGTATATGTAGCGTCCACCTGGGCGTCTTCACACTGTCCCTGTGGGGCTAAGGGGCACAGAAGCTGATGCAAACACACTGGTGGGCTTACGTTGCCTGCTGTTCTGTGAATAATGAAGTCCTGTGCTTCTGATCCAGGAGGCTCGTGTCTTGTGACAGCATCCACAAAACAGTAACAGTCTAACTAGCTTGCAGGGTAAAAAGTCCCAGACAGGACATTAACCACTGTATTCCTAGCAGTGCCTGGAATAAAGTATATGTTCAGTATTTGTGAAATGATTGGCTAGGTGGTTGGATAGAT
This sequence comes from Cheirogaleus major, assembly GCA_963574435.1. Taxonomy (NCBI): domain Eukaryota; kingdom Metazoa; phylum Chordata; class Mammalia; order Primates; family Cheirogaleidae; genus Cheirogaleus; species Cheirogaleus major. The sequence goes on from CAUYPO010033862.1 coordinate 8,133, forward strand.
GGGTAGATGGACTTTCAGTTCTGCTTAAGGCATTGCAGGGATCAAACCTTTTTGGAAATGCCAACCAAGGTCTGGAATGGTTCTGGGATTTGGGGGAAGAGGATTGAGGGGACCTGAAGGTTAATGTGACTTACAGTTTCCCTGCATTTATGTGCCTAACTGGAGAGTGTTTGGATCCACCAGCTCCTTTCTGATGTGTAAACTGTCCAACAGGGGCGCTCCTGTGAGACAGCTGCATTTTATGCTGAATTACTTGAGTGGGTGTAATGTCCTAACACCTGGCAGAGCTCAGCAGTGACTCGGTGGGGAAGGTTGATGTGGGAGGGAGGCGGCCTGAGTGGGCCGAGGCCTGGGTTCTATCTCAAAAGGGGAATTCTGGGCATTCCCTGGGTCTCTCTGGTGGGGTACAAGGAGAGTGGTGGTGGGTGGGGACCGGGAACTGAGAAAGGGAAGTGGGACAACAGCAAAGGCATAGTTGCCCTCCGGTTCTGCCCAAAAGCCTGGTGGCGGTAGTCGGGGCGCCTTACGGAAATTCATCTCTGCAGTGGCTGGGGCCCGAGGGCTGCACACAACAGCTGTGCCGGCAGGAGGGGATGTTCCCCTTTCACAAATACCATTTCTTTTTATAACATAAGCAAAGTGTTTGCACATGGATTGAAAATATCTTAAGAACAGATAAAGAGTGAAAAGAGAATGAGAATGTTAAATTTATAACTAATGTGTGAAAGGTAAACAGCTCATAGGGCCACAGAGGGGTCCTTGGAGATGGCCAGGGCAGGAGGAACGATCTAGGGCTTGACTGGAGCTTTCTCAGCAGGGGCTCTGTCAGCCCAACAGAGGCAAGAATGGGTTCTTGGGAGACAAAAAGGAACTTAGATAAGCAATGGTTTGTGGCCTTCCACTGGGCCACAGTTGAACATAAACAGAAATACGGTATGTCGGTAGTATTAAAACTTCATTATGGGAGGGGACCAGGGAAAAATGTCTAAGGAGTCTCCTGAGGGAGCGATCATGAGAAATACTGGACCAGGTGATGCGAATGGAAAGGTTTTGTTGACCCACAGGTCCTCCTGGGAACACGAATCCGAAACCAGTACGTGCATTGTCTCAGCAGAAGGAAAAGGCTCTTCCACATCCATCCCCTAGTGAATATCCAGTTGGAAATCTAGAAGCGGCGGTGGGCAGCCGGGATGTCCCCCACAGCAGCTCAGCAGGTGACGAGCTCACGGGCTCCATGAAATTCACTTCAGTGTGCCCAGGATGCCGGCTGATGGCCTCAGGCACACCAGGCCAGTCCCTGGACACGGCAGGAGGAGGGTTGCAATGTGGGGTGGAAGTCAGGACTCCAGGAATTAGCCCGCTGGCCCCCTCCCCTCCCGCTCTGTCCTCATCTCCTTCTCTTCCTGTCTCCTCCAGGCTCCCAGTCATTTTTGCTGCAGGCAGGGGGGCAGTAGCAAAGGCGGCTAGAAACAGAGAACCACATGCTGACATCAAAGAAAGAAATAACCTTGAGTCATATGATTTTAGTGTGGAAAGCCAGATAATACACTCTACCATCTGTGAAATCAAATCAAAATGCAAACCGGCTTTTGGCTTTTCTAATTCTTGCTTCTGCATGCGGTTCCTTAACAAAATAAAAGTGAAGACAATTTCAGCTATAGGCAGTGGTTAGTTCTAATCCCACAGGCGTTCAGCCTTGGAAACGGTTTCAGGTCTCTGGGATTAAAAGACTGGACTTCGCTATCAGTTGGAAAACAGCAATGGTATCAATATTTTGGAGGGCTCTCACTGTTAGGAACCAATCCTGCCAAGAAGCACTGTTTTATGAACCCCATGTTATAGATGGGAAACTTAGGAACCGAAAAGCTAAGTCACTTGTCCAAGGTCACACAGCTACTGGTAACACGGGGATTTGGACCCAGATCCTCCGTCCCCAGAGAACTTGGCACAATACTGTTCTTCTAATGTGTCCTTAGCCAATTCTCTGCACTTACTGATGTCTTTGAACTTCTGGCTGAATGGGCTCAATATAAAATTGCTTTTAACACAATGTACTTTGGTTTGAGTCTTACTTAAATGGAACAATGTGATAGTCACCAGACCCCACGCAGGGTTGAATCCTTGGGACCACTTATATAATGGATTAATTCTTGGACACATGCTGCCCCCTTGTGATGAGAATCACTCAGCGGCAACCTTCTCCAGCTCACTGGAATGTACCATGGTTCAGTCCCAGGGCTGGGGGATGGAGGATGTGTGGCCAGTGCCAGAGCTGTTGGCTCTTCAGCGCCAAGATGTCACCTGCCATTCTGTGGGGTGCTTCTGGCCTATGACCCTTAGAAATAAGACTCATATTAAACCTAAGGCGTGAAACTGTAAGAATTCTAGAATAAAATGTTGGAAAAACTCTTACAGACATTGGCCTAGGCAAAGAATTTATGAAGACGACTCCAAAGGCAATCACAACAACAACAAAAATAAATAAATGGGACCTGATCAAATTAAAAAGCTTCTGCACAGCCAAGGAAACTTTCACAAGAGCAAACAGACAACCCACAGAATGGGAGAAAATATTCGCATCTTACACATCCGATAAAGGGCTGATAACTAGAATCTATTTAGAACTCAGGAAAATCAGCAAGAAAAAAAATCAAACAACCCTATCAAAAAGTGGGCCAAGGACATGAACAGAAACTTTTCAAAAGAAGAATAATGGCCAACAAACATAAAAACAAAATGCTCAACATCTCTAATCATTGGGGAAATGCAAATCAAAACCACAATGAGATATCACTTATCTCCAGTGAGAATGGCCTTTATCAAAAAGTCTCAAAACAATAAATGTTGGCGTGGATGCGGAGAGATAGGAACACTCATACATTGCTGGTGGGACTGCAAACTAGTACCACCTCTGTCAAAAGCAACATGGAGATACCGCAAAGAGATACAAGTAGAACTACCATTTGATCCAGCAATCCCATTACTGGGCATCTCCCCAAAAGAACAAAGGACATTCTATAAAAAAGACATCTGTACTAGAATATTTATAGCAGTACGATTCACAATTGCAAAGATGTGGAAACAACCCAAGTGCCCATCAATACATGAGTGGATTAATAAAATGTGGTATATGCATACCATGGAGTTCCACTCAGCCACAAAAACATTGGTGATCTAGCACCTCTTGTATTATCCTGGATAGAGCTGGAGCCCATTCTACTAAGTGAAGTATGGCAAGAATGGAAAAACAAGCACCACATGTACTCACCAGCAAATTGGTATTAACTGATCAACACTTAAGTGCACATATAGTAACATTCATCGGGTGTTGGGCAGGTGGAAGGGGGAGGAGGGGATGGCTATATACATACCTAATGGGTGCGGTGTGCACTGTCTGGGGGATGGACATGCTTGAAGCTCTGACTCAGGTGGGGCAAGGGCAACATACATAACCTAAACATTTGTACCCCTGTAATATGCTGAAATAAAAAAAAATTAAAAAAAAAAAAAGAACTGAGAAGCATGCACAGAAAAAAAAAAAGAGAGAAATGAGACTCATAAACGTGACTCCAGATTCCTATAACTTTTACCACCATGGGTATAGGAGAAATGATCAGGCTTCCCAAAGAAAGCCCAAAAACACTAAAGAGACCCCATCCGTGTCCTTGTGGGCAGAGTTCCATTTTGCTTAACTTGCCCTAGTGGATTGGAATCAAGTTTAATGGGCTTGGCAGAAAGGTCAGTTGCACATTGAACTGACGGTCACAAACCCATCAGAACAGAGGGAAAATAAAACCAGCAGAGGCCCGTGTCCTAGTTCCTGCTCTATTACAGCGTGTGACTGTGGGCAAGTGCCCTTTGCTCTCTGACACATGACCTCACTGGTAGAGTGAGGAGACCGAACCAAGCGAGCTCGAAATCTTAGACATGGCCAGGTGCAATGTTCTACATTTGCCTATATCCCTTCCCTGAAGCGTTTTACTTTTTCCTTTTTATCCAAATCCCGATTAATAAGATACATGTTCATGCTACTAGTTGTCAGTTTCCTCATTCACGATATAATTCCTACTTCACAGGTTGTTGGGAGGAAGCAGTTTCCATGTGGCCCACTGTTAGTGGGTGTAGTCAGGCTGGGTGTTCAGACAAAGCAAGGACACACACATACAGTTTTTAAATCAAGGAGAACTGATTTTGAAGACTGTGACTCCTGCATACTAGCAAGGATCTTATTCGGTACCACTTTAATTGTGTGGATTTAGTCTTCCCTGCAGCTGGAGTTGCTACCAGTGCCAGTCCTTAGACGTGACACATCTGTGTGTGGGCAGGGCGCAAACATGGGCTGGGGTGAGGGCCGGGGGCAGAAATTTTATTCCTATTCTAAGGAGACACTTCTGGCTTCACATCACATTGGTCTCTCACTTCCACTTGCTTCCAAACTTATTAACCCCTAACATAGGTCGAAAAGAAAGAAAATTTCATAGCAAGAATCTTCGCCTTGATAATCCCATTCCAAAGACATAACTGTAAAGAATTTTTGAACTCCACAGAAACATGGCCTGTGGTAATCTCCACCAGCTCCACAGCCAGCCTGGAAACTGTCTAACCTGCCTGGTACATCACTGGGCAAACCTCAAACTTACAGAATACAAATGATAATTATAAAGACTACGTAATGACATGGGAAAACGTTTGATTAAAAAACTGCCAACATATGCTGTGATTATAACTATGTAAAACAATGTCTCAAAAGTAGGCAAAGTACCGATGACATATAAAAATTAAAATAGCTATGCTAGTATTGTATTATACACATCTTAAATTTCTCCCTTTAACATTGTGACATTACTTTTACAGTAACAATAAATGTACCATATGACAGAGAAAAAAAATCAAGGGCAAAAGTTCAGATATTTTAATATTTGTTAGTTGGTCCAAAAAAGCACCCAACTCCTCATGTGGAAAAGCAGAGCATCCTCGCACTCATTTCATAATTTACTATAGTTTTCAAGTTTTTAGATTTCAGATCACGGAGGCGCACACGTTCCAGGGCCTGACGTCTCTCACAGTGTGACGCTGGCCTGGGGTGCAGTTCACCCCATCTCGAGGCCGAGGGAGCAGCGCTGGGACGGCCCCTGCGCCTGCAGCTCTGTGGCAAGCCACGTTTTTACCTGTCTGTGCAGTAACGTGAGTCCCAGCCTCCTCACACGCCAGAGTCCACTCTCATTAACATTTTTCTCCGTGGACCAGGGTTAACGGTCATGGTTTTGCCTTTCAGCTCCAGAGCAGGGTTTTTGTCTGGTGACCGGAAACAGACTTGGGGCCACACCTGGACGTGGACCGAAACGTCAGCGAGCCAGACACTCCTTCCCAGTTCCGGAGCTGAAAGGAAACAGGCTCGCCGCGGCCCGCGGCCCGGCTCTGAGCGTCACGTGCAGTGAGGACACGGGCGCCCCACGTGTGTGCACTAAGTTGGCACGCTCACGGCGGTGCTCTTTGGTAACAGTGAGGACACGAATACCATGTTTCTCACGGACAAAGCTAGGATGGTACAGGAAGAATGATGTTGAATGTTTTGGGGTTTTGAGAATTTCCAGTCCCATACTTGGCCTTGTTGGAAAGGTCCCTAAGCCTAAGAGTGAGAAGTGAACAACCCTGGCGTTCCGCGGTGAGCAGCAATGGGAAACGCTGGGTTTGCAAAACTAGTGCATACTGAGCAGGGACCCTGTGCCAACTGCGTTCCATAACTTCTCATTTAATCCTCCAAAAACCTCGTGAGTCAGAGCTCTCAGATTCCCACCTTTCAAGGAGGAAATCAAGATCTGACCGTCTCAGACCGGCCCAAATCCACGCAGCTAGGAAATGGCAGAGTAGGACTCCACTGGGCTAATGTGACCACGCAGTGACTTTACATGGCTTTTTTTGTAAGTCCCAAATCAGCATGGACGTGACATAAATGCACAGGGATGAACTACAGGAGCTGTAGTTTCTTTCCCCAAATCAGCCTACACATCCTGTAGACTCAGAACTCAGTACCGCGCACCTTCGCCCGTCAGCTCGGTGCTGCCTGCCCCAGGCCGCCGGGGTCCTCCGCCCAGCAGAGAGCAGCAAGGAGGGAGTGGACGTCCAGCCCGGCCTGCAGGACCCACCGCAGCACAGTGGGGAGGGCCTGGAATTCGGCCCACTTGGCCTGTCCTGGCCCCTGAACCCACCTGTGTGGATTCAGAGGCCAGATGGGGAGGCCCAGATGCTGCCTCGGCCTTTCCTTGTCCCGTGGTGGACGGGCCTGCGAAGGGTCAAACTGACGGCGCTGTGGGCCGCCTCCTCACAGGACATCGCCTCAGAGCCCCCAGGGCAGTGTGTCAGGACGGGGTTCGGGAACAGTGTGCTCCCCAGGCCGATTCCCTTCAAAAAATCTCAGACTCAGCCCGTCAGAAATAGTGTTTTCGATATTTATTAACAAAGGAGTTGTCAAGAGGACACTTTACCTGGTGATGTCACACCCCACGCCCTCCCACCCAGCATCCACCGCGCCCACCGTGGTGGCCGGTGTCTGACCACCGTGCTCTCTGGCCGAGCTCCCAGCCAACTCCCCAAGTCTTGGCTCCTGGTCGGTCACCCTCCAACTGCTCAGGGGGCAGGAAGAGACTTCCCTTTCTCAAGAGGCAAGGGAGATACTATGGCACCAGTGTTTGAAGATAAAAAAATTCATTTTAAAAGAGGCAAAGGAGAGAACAGCTTCCATTTGGATGCTGCAGCCACAACGGCACGCCGTGCCTTGTTCCTCTGCGCGGCAGGTATTGACTGCTCCTCCTGAGGCAGGGGCCCCCTGGTGTCCAGCCCTCCAGAAGAGACCAGCTACGCAGAGCCAAGCGGAAGCTCGGCACTGTGAAGGCATCACCCTTTCTCTCAGACCAGCCAGGAGGGCCCCCTCTGACCCCTGTCAGCAGACGGTGAGACTCCAGGACTGGGATAAAAAGCCTGTGACGAGTCCTTTTCTTGACCCCAACTCCCCACACTGTGCACCCCTCAGGATCCACAGCTGTGACATGGGGATAAGACGCCATGTGGGCAGGCGCTGGGGAGGAGGGGATGGCTCACGGGTAACACTTCTTGTCCGTCAAGTGCCTTGTTCCAAGAAGCTTGGCACCAACTTTGCACCAGGTCTTCAACGCTCTGATGAAAACAGCAGCGACAAACTCACTCCTGCGGGTCTTAGGGCAGGCGTTTGCGTGAGTGGAGGCTGGCCTCCTCTGTCCTCAAAGTCTTCTGCTCCTTGCTTTGCACAGGAGGTTGACAGTCCCCCTTGGCGGGCCCCAGGAAGATATCCGACAAGAGGAGGCCACACACAGACTTGCTGCTCAGGACGTCCCTGGGCGAAGACCCCAAGCACAGGAAAGCATGGTCTCAGAAACAGACAAGCCGCTTCTCATCTTCAAAGACTTTGGCCTCCTCTCGCTGTATCAAGTTCCCATTTAGGCTGTTGAAAAGGAGGAAAACGAAGAGTACAAGTGAAATTTTAGGGACCGCTGTCCACCCCTTCCCAACCCACGTTCATCACACACGCGCACAGCCCACGACCCGGACCCCGAGGAACACACCTGATTCAAACAGTCTTTCCTACAAATATTCATCCTCTCCAGCCGCCATCGCTCTAGTCACTGGTCTCACTAAGGTCACCAACAGCCTCCATGAGCCTGAATTTAACGATATTTTTCATGTCTGGTCTTTCTTGACCCCCACAGGCATGTGGCTGTCCTGACGTCTCCCTCCTTGAAGCACAACCTTCCCTTGACTTGGCCACGTTCTGTCCGCTTTTTCTCCTGTCTCTGGGCACCCACCTGGGTTCCTTCTACACATGCACCTCCACGGGAGCGCTAGCCTCGATTCCCTCCAGGTTTGGGACAGGCCCTTTCCCTCAGGTGATCTTGTCGACACCACGGCCTTGTTCATGTCATTGGAGCCAGTCACCTACTTGGCATCTCCACCTGGATGTCCCCCTGCACCTCAAAAGTGCCCACAGCTCCTCAGGGTTCCCTGGACCAGTGAATGGTGCCACTGTCATCCATCTGTGCAAGTTAGTGACCTGGGGTCAACACCTCTCGTTTCTGTCTTTGAAGGCAGAACTCGCCAAGGGACTTCAGACTTCAAGTTCTTTTCAGGCAGGAATGAGGTAGAAGTAAATGTCTGTACAGACAATGAGTCTAAGGAGATAGGTTCATTCTGGCTCCAAGCAGAGCTGCTCCCTAACCCTGGCTCCCCTGCAGGCTCCATCCCAGCCCTGCGGCCAGGTGTGGCAGGACCCACACAGGCCAGCGCCTTCCCAGAGCCCAGTCCCGTGACGTCATGCACAGAGGAACATGCTCTGGCAGCTCCCAGAACAAGTCAGAAACTGAAGTGAAGACACCCTCCAGTCCAGCACCTGGGCCACCTGTCCTGCCTCTCTGCTTCTCTCCTCCACCCTGACACGTGCTCACACAGGCTCTGGATAGCCCGCCTTGAAGCAAAAGACTCCTGGCCCTACTAAAATAGCTCCTTGTGTAGAAACAGTGGCCCCTAGGAGGAAGAAAGTGCATTCTTCCAAGCCTGAGGCACTAAAGCAGCTGCAGATCTTTACATTGTCCTAACTGGCTGTGGAGAAAGGTCTCCCCAACCCCCACGCCTCCCAGGCTGCAGAGCAGGCGGCCTTGTTGGCACACAGGCCACTATGCGGGTGTCGTCTGTTTGGATCTTGGCTCTATTCCCTACGACAGTGTTCTTCAAAAAACTTTTTGACCGCGGCCCCAAGTAAGAATTACATTTTACACTGTGAACCAGCATGTAGGCAAACACACATACCCACATGCAAGTCTGAAATAAGATTAATGAAATAACACTTCTCCCTGCCATGCACGCTGCATCCTGGTAGTCTGCCCTTTTCAATGTCATTTTTAAATAATGCTGCTTGCAATCCACCAAACTGACTCTACGGTCCACAAATGAGTTCCAAAGCAAAGTTTAAAGACACTGTTCAAGCTGCTTGATACAGTCAAGGAGCTGTATCTCTTGTTTTTTTATTTACTTATTTTTTGGCTGTGAAATTCCTCCCCCCAGTTATGAAGGGACAAAGTAGTTAATGAGTAACGACCCCCCGAGCTGAGGGTCTGGGTTCACGGCGAGGCTGCTCCGTGGATCTCAGAGGGGCTGCAGCGGCTCCTGAACTCCCGTGGTCGGTGTCCTCAACAGAAAGCCGGCTCCGCCCCACCAGCGTCCACAGGGGCCCGAGCCTCACACGGGGAGGGGCTGTCTCGGGCCCTGCGGTGGAGAACACGTTTGCAGAGCACTCATGAGTCTCTGTTCTCAGCCGGGGTCGGCCAGCACTTCTAAGCCGCCAGGGCCCTTCTGTTGCGTTACCTGCCACATCCCAGCATGGTGCCGGGTGTGACGCAGGTGCACGGCGTGGTGACCGTGGTTACTATCGGGAGACCCTCCAGGCCTCTCGCCCAGTATCCACCCAGACAGTTACATTATTAAGGGGGCTGCTGAGCGGGGGGCAAGAAAGAAGTGAGATGCGGCTCAGCGTCACAGGAACGCAAGCGCCGTGGTTTTCTCTGTTAGCGTGAGAAGTTCTCAAAGCAGAAAAAAGAAGTAGAGAAAAGAGCATAAAAAGCTCAAATGCAGACTGGAAGTGTCTCCTGAATCCCAGGAAGCCTGACTCGGGGGAGAATGCGCTCCGAACCCCGGGCCAGCATCCCCAGCTCTCAGTCGCCTGAGTCCAGGGCCATCTGCTCTCGGTAGGAAACCCTGCACAGGCTGTTCTTGCCCCCCACACCCTCCAAAGATCAACAGGACAAGGTAGGAGCTCACAGACCTTAGGGTGGAATGGTCTGGGCTGAACTGTCGCTTCCCCTTTTATGGTGGCCTTGGGCAAATTTGACTTCACTGGTCTGGGCCTCAGTTTCTACATCTGTGAAATGGAGATAGCACCGCTACTGTACAGGCTTGTTGGAGGAAGAAATGGAAACTGCCCTGCACTCTGCCTGCCGCACACTCAGGGTGCCGAGAAGAGTCCTGTCGCTGTTACTACCGTACTCGGCGGCGGAGGGCGGGTCTTACCAAATCTCCATGATGCCAGTGTTACTCTGCAACGCATCCGCCAGCTGGGCGAGTCCCTTGGCCGTGATCTGATTCTGGATAAGCCTGAAATAAGAGCATACCCATGTCAGATACGTACTACTGGACCAAATCTGCCCTTTGTTAGGGAGCTGGGAGGGTACGGTGGGAGAGGAGGAAGCAGGGTGGTCAGGGGGAGAACTGAATCCTGTGAGTTTTCATCTGGCTTAACACGTCTAGATCAGAGCCACCAGATAAAGGGCAGCCTTAAACATTTTTAATTTTTGTATATTTTTACAGTGAGCATAATATATCCGTATATTCACATGAAGATAGTGTAACACATGAACAGATGTGTATGTGTTTGACATTTCTCATTGCAGAGGTTCCCAATCAAAAATGTTTGGAGACCACCAGTCTGAACAACAAATGCAAAGAAATACATCAGCAGGGAACAGGCAGTCTGACGTCTCTTCCAGTAGCTAGGGAAAGGCAAGGCAGTCTTTAAAATTAAGTAGCTACCAACTGATCCTTCTGTTCTTTGGGGGACTCAAAAGCCTCTAAGATGGTATCATGTCCTCTCCAACATCCAAGAGGGAGGAAGGAGAAACAGTTCTCTTGCTGCCATGAAACAGTTCTCATGAGTCTCAGTGGAGAAGCATCGACAAGGGGGCCTCTAAGAGTGCACCCCATTATGCTGGGTAGCAACGGTGTAAATGAAGCAAAGGTTGCAGAGATAGCTGGGAAGGTGGACATTCCTCTACCGCCCTCCCGGGCAGCTGCGCTTCTGACCCACCCAGGAAACAAACATGGCAAGAGGCAGTGGTGCGTCCACACATCATCACAGGCTCACTCCCCACTCCTGGCTGTGTGTAGAATAGGCTGCTGCTAAACCTGACCCTTAGCATTCTTGGGCACTGGCCCAAGAAGGAAGGCCTACCTGTGCTGTCGTGATTGATGCAGTTATAGAAAAACCAACGTGAAGGGGCCTGCCCCCTGGAGAGGCAGTACCATAGTGTTTGGGGGCTCCTCTCACAACCCCCACTCCCCACTTCTCAGCTACGGAACCTTGAAGAAATAAACTTATCTCTCTGTGCCTCAGTTGTCTTATCTGTAAAATGGGAATAACTATAAGAGTGCCCCCATACTGGGTATGTGAGGTTTCAACAGGAGGATGTGTACTGGGCACAGTTCCCCATGGAAGGGAGCTCTTGTCACTGTTACTGCCCAAGCACACAGGACCACTGGTGGCTGGGCTGCAGCCAGGACCCAGTGCTCCCTGCCACGGCCTCCAAAGGTTAGGACCCCTGGGCTCAGTGGCAGAAGTGATGACTTTCCAATGAGCGTGACTAAAAGTGTAACTGGACATTTCTGTGAAAGGAAAAAAATAGAACACAGAAGTAAACACCAAGTTTTGCGTTCGGTTAGACCCTGCTGCTTTCTAGTCACCACCCTCACGGTGGCTGCCAACGCCACCACCCACATCTTCGTAAGGGCAGAGCAGCTGCCTCCAACCATGACTTGGCAAGAGGCCAGGAAAGAGAAGAGCACCTAATGTCCCTAAAAAGCCTGGCAGTGTGTCAGGCACATCTGCCCACGGGGCTGCCTCCACTAGGGCCGGCACGAGCTGTGCATACGCAAAGCAGCCATGACTCTCTCTCTGCCCCCGTGCAACCTCTGTTCTCCCCAGAGGAGCTCGCCTGGCACCTAGGGAAAGGCACGGAAGAAGTCTGCAGGCTAAAAAGCAAAGAAAAACAGATGTAATGTGAACATAGCATAGTCTGGGTTTTTTTTTAACAGAAATTGACAAGGTGATCCTGAACTTGTAGGAAATGCAAAGGACCCAGAATGGCCAAAACAATCTTGAGAAAGAAGAACAAAGCTGGAGGATTCAGACTTCTCGATTTCAAAACTTCCTACAAAGCTCTGGCAATTAAGACAGTGTGGTCCTGGCATAAGGACAGACTTACAGATCAATGGACTAGAATAGAGAATCCAGAAATAAACCCACACACTTATGGTCAATTGATTTTTGACAAGGGTGCTAATGCCACTCAATAGGGAAAGAGAGTCTTTCCAACTGTGGTGCTGGCCAGCTGGGTGTCCACGTGCACAAGCATGAAGTCAGACTCCTGCTGTACACCGGCTACAAAAATTAACTCGGAATGGACTGTAGACCTAGATGTGAAAGCAAAACTAGAAAACTTAGGTGTAAACCTTTGTGACCTTGGATTAGGAATGATTTCTTAGATAAGACACCTAAAGCACAAGCGACCAAAGAAAAACACAGGCAAATTGGACTTCATCAAAATTTTAAAACTTTTGCACTTCAAAGGTCACCATCAAGAAAAAGAAAAACCCCACAGAAAGAGAGAAAATATTTGCAAGTCCTGTATCTAGCAATCCTGGTCTAGCACCCAGGAGATATAAAGAACTCCTACAACCCATTAATGAAAGATAACCCAATTTTAAAATGGGCAAAGGCTGGGAACAGAGACCTCATGCTTATAATCCTAGCATTCTGGGAGGCTAAGGTGGGGGGGATCGCTTGGGGCTAGGAGTTGAGAACAGCCTGAGCAAGAGTGAGACCCTTTCTCTACAGAAACTAGAAAAATTAGCCGGGTGTGGTGGCGTGCACCTGTAGTGCCAAGGACTCAGGAGGCTGAGGCAGGAGGATTGCTTGAGCCCAGGAGTTTGAGGCTGCAGTGAGCTATGATGATTCCACTGCACTCCAGCCTGAGTGACAGAGCAAGACCCTGCCTCAAAAAAAGAAAACAAAAGGCAAAGAATATGGAGACATTTCTCTAAAAAAGATATACAGATGGTCAGTAGGTACATAAAAAGACGCTGAACATTGTTAGTCATCGGGAAAATGCAAATCAAAACCACAGTATGATATTACTTCACACCCTTTAGTATGGCTAGATTCAAAAAGATGGACAGTAACAAGTGTTGGTGAGGATACGGAGAAATTGGAACCCACATACGTCATCGGTGAGAATGCAAATAGGGCCACCACTTTGAAAACCAGTTTGGGGGCTCCTCAAAAAGTTAAACAGAGTTGCCATATGACTAGCAATTCTATTCCTAAGTATGTACCCAAGAGAAATGAAAACATATGTTCACACAAAAACATGTATGTGAATGTTCACAATAGCATTATTTATAGTAGTCAAAAAGTAGAGGCCAGGTGCAGTGGCTCACACCTGTAATCCTAGCACTCTGGGAGGCCAAGGCAGAAGGATTGCTTGAGCTCAGGAGTTTGAGACCAGCCTGAGCAAAAGCAAGACCCCGTCTCTACTAAAAATTTAAAAAAGTAGCCAGGTGTGGTGGTTTATTCCTGTATTCCCAGCTACTCAGGAGGCTGAGGCAGGAGGATCGCTTGAGCCCAGGAGTTTGAGGTTGTTGTGAGCTAGGCTGATGCCATTGCACTCTAGCCTGGGCAACAGAGCGAGACTCTTGTCTCAAAAAAACAACAAAAAAATTAGAAAGGACTCAAATGTCTATCAACTGATGAATAAACAAAGAGGTAAATATCCACACAATGGATTATCATTTAGGCATAAAAAAGCGATGAAGTACTGATGCGTGCTACAATGTAGATGAACCTTGAAAGCTTTTAGTGAAAGAAGACAGAGACAAAGGATCACATGTTGTATGATTCCATTTACATGAAATGCCCAGAATAGGCAAATCCACAGAGACAGAAAGCAGATTAGTGGTTGCCAGGTGCCGTGCGAAGGGAAGGATGGGGAGTGACTGCTCAGTGCTTACAGGGGTCTGGGGGGTACAGTGAAAGTGTTCTAGAATAAATGGTGGTTGCACGACCTTGTGAATATACTAAAATTGCACACTTTAAAAGGGTGAATTTTATGATATGCAAATTTTAGCTCAAAAAATATTTTTGAAAAGCAGCACAGTCTGAAATTACCATAAATGTTTCAACGTCTGGTTGACTTTCAACATCTCTGCCATACTCTCTGCCACTTCATCGTTGAGTTCATTTTTGGTCAGCCTAGGAAAAAAAAGGAAGTGTTTGCTCAGGAGAGCCTACTTGGCAGACACTGTTGAGTTTCACAGGAGCGGGTCCCAGCCAGGGCTGCCAGCTCTGCAGCTGCTCCCTTGCTGAGAGCCCCGCCAAGCCCAGCCTCCCACCCGACACAAAATAAATGCAGATTCATTTCCAGCGCAAACCCTGCACCCGAGCTCCCATTTCTTAGCCCTGCTGCCTTCAGAGGAGCCTACTTTCCTGCCCCACCTTTGCTGAGCCTCCGATTTCATGGAAAATGGGGGCCCGCAGAAAACAAGGGGCCCGTGCCTGCTTCTCAGGGCTCCTCTAGTCCTAAGGCCCCTTGAACACCACTGGCAGCGTGTTGTCCAAATCAGCGTGAAGACCTGGAACAGCCGCCAACTGCATGTTAAAATGTGTTCAGCGCTTTGCTCTGAGGCTAGTTGTGAAGGACCCAAGTCAAGGGACTGCAAGTTCAGGAAGTTTCTCAATTGCTCTTAAAACCAGAGTGGTCTGGATAAAGCCCTGAAACTCCTCGGCATACATAGGGTTGGACCCTCTTGTGCCAGTGGATGAGAGAATCATTAGGAAGAAGAATGGAACAGAAAGAACATTTTTAAAAATTATCCCTTGAAGGTCAAATTTCTTTATTTGTATTTTAGACAATTAGACTTTAAGACAGTTTAAGATAATTAGACTTCTAGAAATTTAGCCAGTGGCGTGTAAAGATGTAATGTACACACTAGGATTTATACATTGCAACATACACCGTATGATCTGTCATAATGTAAAATGTGAACAAATTTAAATATCAATAGAAACAGATGGAACAAATCGTGACTGTCCATTCGAGCAGATGTGGTATAGCCCTCAGAGAGAATGAGGCAGGAAAAGAAAGGGGAAGAAGGGCACAGCTTTGAGGAGCCTTCCATGTTTGTATCACTCACAAGCAGGGTGACCTAGGGCACAGGGCTTAACTTCCTTGGGTCCGAGTTTTCTCATGGGTACATGAGCAGAGTAATAGCACAGATCTTGCAGGGTGCTTGTGACCTTGAGTGAGCTGATACATTTGTGAAGGCTGAGAATGCCACATGGCATGCACTCCGCACTCAAGAAGTTCCGGGTGTTGGCATTGTTAACTATCCAAGTAGGGCAGCGGTTCTCAACCGGGGTGATCTCCCTCTCCACGGGGCACTTGGCCACGTCTGGAGACATTTTTGATCGTCACAGGTGGGCGTGGAGGCTAGGGTGTCGCTGAACATCCCAGCCTGCACCGGACAGCCCCTCGCAGCAAAGAATTTTTTGGATCAAAATGTCAACAGTGTCAAGACCGAGAAACCCTGACATAAACGGACATGTAAAATATGTACGATGCGTGGTTGAGAAATGTTTTAAGCTGCTTGCTAACTGCTGTCCTGTTTTGTATATATTTGCATATACATAGAACAAAAAGCTAGAAGGGAAAAGTTATTTTAGAAAACATGAAAGAGGAACTTTTACTTCCTACTTTCTAGACCTGTGACTTACATTTTTTCCAAAAAGCATGTAGTTTCAAAATGTTAAGACTTTTTGAGGGGAAAGAATTAAAAATGCCGGCCAGCAGGTCTCGTATCAGGATTCTCCCAAAGATGACATTTTCATGATTTTCGGGAACTATTTTAGCAAAATCAAATGACCACTGAGCTGTATGTAGACGATATGGAGGGGTATAACACAACTCCCTCACCTGCGGGTAAGTTATGATACAGGTGAGTAAATAAAATGCAAATAAAGAAAAATAAAAGATTAAATGACAAAAAATAATGAATACCAACAAAAAAACACCCTCACAAGGCAACATCCACTTAATAAATGCCCTGGAGGACAGAGAGGGAGTGAGGACTGTGGGCTTCTGGTGACAGGTGACAGGTGAGCTGGATGGGGCAAAAAGGCTAAATCTTGACGTGGAGACCTGGGGAAGGAGGAGGCTACATAGGGGGACAGTTGAAGAGGAGGAAGGGAGAAAATTTTGAGCCTGGCACAGGAAAGTTGGCCTCGCCAAGCATCCGTGAGGGTGTTCCCAGGACACACCTGACAGTCTGTGTGGCCAGCCTCTGGGTCCCCCGTGTCCCACGGCGGCAAAGAAGCCTAACGCCTCAAACCTGTGCTCCTGGGGCCCACTTCCCCTTCCTGTATCTGTTTGTGCTTCTGGAAAATAGCTATTTTCTTCCCTAGGAGGAATTAAACTCTCACCCCAACTTTGAAAAGCCTTAGAGTCTTTCTAATCGAGAGGGACCTTTTCAGTGGAGACTCCAGGCTGTGCAGCCCCTAGAGTAATTCCTGAGACCCAGCCCTTCCGGATGGCCCTGGCTGTTACCAGAATATCTTCAGACATGCGTTCTGCCGCAGGGCCCGCGCCAGGCTCTTGCCTCCTTCTGTGGTGATGCCGTTGAATGCGAGACTAGGAAGGAAGACACTGGGGTGAATTATGAGAGACACATCTACATTTGATCTTGGCTGCGACTCCACCTGGATGCGGCACCTGCTCGGGCTGACTTTAAGGCAGGAGGCACGATGCTCAGGCACGTCGGCAGCTGCCCAGGCGCTGTTGCTCCAGAGCTTGGAGCACGAGGATGGGTGCAAGACCACTCGAAGACAGGCCAGACAGGAAACAGGACATCTGCAAGGCCTGCTCACAGGACAGTGGACTGGGCTCAGCGCCTCTGGCTTTTATGTCCATGCTGGGGGCTGAGGAGGCCTGGTGGGCTCTGCTCCAGAGGGCTGGTATTTTCAGGGGCCCCATCAGCAAGACCCCGTCAGATGCCCCCAGCATCTTGGACTCTCTTTCAGTGGCAGGAAGGCCAGCGGCAGAGCCTTGGAGATACCAAGGCTGTGGGATTTGGCCAGAGCCCTAACAAAGGGCTGGGAAGGGGCATCTCTATTTATAGAGAGGGACAGTCCCCTCTGTTCCAGCACTGTCCTGAGAATGAGGAAGCGGCAGGAACCCGCTGCCCAGCATCCCATTAAGCTTTATCTGGACTTAGCAATTGCTTCTCCAGCCTCCAAGGGGCAGGTGGAGATGACTGGGGGCTGGAGATGTCCTGTGTCTTGATCTGGGTGGTGGTCACACTGGTGTGCACATACGCAAAAGTCACTGAGCAGAACACTTTTAGAATAATGTACTTCGCTGTATGCTTGTGCATCAATAAAACACTCTTTTTAAAAAAAGAAAAATCACGCACACAAATCCCTCTCCTATTAGGAAAGCCAATCACCCATCCCCTCAGCTCCTCCCTGTCACCCCTAGAGGAGCACAGAGTGACCAGGTCCGCCTGGAGACAGCGGGCCCCGGAAGGCGGCGGTTACCTCAGGTTGGTCAGGCTGGGGTGGTTCCTCAGAGCCTCTGCGAAAGCCTTTGCTCCCTCGTCCCCGAGTTGATTGCCCCACATCCTGAGGGCAGAGGCAAGACAGTGAAAGTCAGCTCCCACCAGACAGCCAGCTCACCCCTTAGTCTCTGCCAGGGGCCGCCTCTTCATTCATACTCAGCAGGCAGATTTTCTGCTCGGTCCCTGGACCTGAGGCCTAGAGACTAACTCCTCACACTGGCCCATTACTTGGCTGCTCTGGATTTCAGATTCGAAGGGCAGTATAAGAAGAGAGCAGAGGAACTGCCCTGTGGACAGAAGGCATGGGAGAGTGGCACAATTGGAGTCCAAGTCCCACGCCAAGCTGTGGGAGAGCTGTCAGCCTGTGGGCCTGAGCCCATGGCTGTCTCAGAAAGACACTACCTGACTGTCTCCTGCAGAACACAGGGGTCTGTGGCATCCTGAAAGGAAGGCCACGAGCAAGTGCTGGACTCCCAGCATCCGTGCAACTCTGGGCAGGGGCAGAGACATTCCTGAAGATGCATTTCTTCCATGAGGCAAAGATCAGGAAGCACATTCAGAAACCTTATCAGCAATCTTCCTTTTACGTAAGAAGGCGTTAGCAAACAGAGCTCTGCAGACTGTTGCAATCTCGGTGGATAGTTGCAACGACAAAGCTGCATTCTCTCCCCCAGAGCAGAGCACCTGGGAGCATCTGGCTAAAGCAGTCTGCATAGTAAGATGGGGGCTCCTATCCTGGCTCTGCCACCTGCTACCTGGGTGAACCTGGGCCAATTACATAACTCCTTGGACCTCAGTCACCTCACCTATAAAATGGGAATAGTTAGGGTATTCCCTCATAGAGCCGCCGTGAGGATTCACTGAGTTAATAGATGCAAAGCATTTAGGACAGTGCCTGCCCTACAAAAGGGGTCAGCTACTCCTAACAGGATGAGGGGACAGTCTACACAGGGCAAAGCCAGCCTGCCTGGCCCTCTCGACAGAACCGGGGCAGCCTCAGCAGCACGCTCAGGTCGAGCAAGCTCCTGCCTCCATGCTTCAGGGTACGGCTTGCCGGAACCAGACTAAGAGTTTTCAGTGCTTTGCTATGCACTATTCAACTGAATGGCACTCGATTTTTCATAAAGTAGAAAAACCACTCATGAGACTAGGTGAAAAAGGAAGGATAAAATTCTATACATATAGTTTGACTTCTACCATATAAAAAAATAGTAGAGAGAGAGGAAAAGAGAAAGTGGGAGAGCTCAATTGACATCAAATGTTAACAATAATTATTTTCTGAGAAGACAATTTCTGTTATTTTTCATATTTCCCATAGCTTCCAAAGTTACCTGTGTTCATTTTATGATCCAATAAAAAATTATAATGATATAAAAAGCTTTAAAAAGCCTTGAGAATCAAAACCACAACGAGACACCACCTCACACCCATCGGGATGGCTGCTATGAGAACACAGAAAACAGCGAGTGTGGCTGAGGACGTGCGAAAGTGGAACCTTACGCGCCATTGCTGGGAGCATAACATGGTGCCGCCGCCGCGGAAAACAGCACGACGATTCCCCAAAAAATTAACGACAGAATTACCATTGCGTCTAGCCATTCCACTTCTGGGCATACATCCAAAAGGACTGAAAGCAGGGCCTTCCTTCAAGGCACATTTGCATACCCAGTGCTCAGCAGCATTACCCACAACAGCTAAATACGGAAGCAACCCAGTGCCCATCAGTGGCCAAATAGATAAGCAAAATGTGGTGTATGTATACAACGGAATATTATACGGCCTTGAAAAGGTGGGAAATCCTATCACACGCTACAGCACGGATGAACCTTGAGGACATTATGCTAAATGAAATAAGCCAGTCACAAAAAGACAAATACTGAATGATTCCACTTACATGAGGTGGAATAGTCAAAACCATAGAGACAAAAAGTATAATAGAAGAGTAGTTGCCAGGGGCTGGGGAGAGGGTGAGTGAAGAGTTATTGTTTAACGGATACACAGTTTCAGTTTTGCAAGATGAAAAGAGTTTTGGAGAGGCCGAGGCAGAAGGATCACTTGGGGTCCAGAGTTTGAGACCAGCCTGAGCAAGAGCAAGACCCCATCTCTGCTAAAAATAGAAAAAATGAGCTGGGCACAGTGGCACATGCCTGTAGGCCCAGCTACACAGGAGGCTGAGAGGCAGGAGGATCACTTGAGCCCAGGAGGTGGAGGTTGCAGTGAGCTGTGGTTATGCCACTGGGCTCTACCCTGGACGACAGAGTTAGACTCTAAAAAAAAAAAAAAAAAAAGAAAGAAAAGAGTTTTGGAGATGGATGGTGGTGATGGTTGCACAATGATATGCATATACTTGGTACCACTGAACTATGCAATTACAAATGATTAAGGTAGAAAACATACGTTATGTATATTTTACCACAAAAAAAAAAGTGAAAGAAAAACAAGGCATCCAGAGAAGATATCAAGAACATCAGAAACTACATAGGGCTAGAACAGCTCCCTCCATTTGCTGGGGGTGAAAATACAGATTTTTGCATGACTTAAAAGTCTGCACAAAGTCGTAGCCAATCCTGGGACTTCCCACAACGGTTCCCATGCAGAAGCCCCCGCGGCGTTAGTGGTGGCCTCGCTCTGCTGTCTCCCCCCAGGAGATGCAGCGGTCCTTCCCGTACACGGACGTGCAAAAGACCAGCAGGAGCCCACGTGCACAGAGCAGGCTGAATTACACCCATGGATGCACACCCTCTTCTACTCACCCAATCTCAAAGATCGATTTGCTGTTCTTCACAGCCAGGGCGAGACACTTCCCTCCTTCACTCGTTATTTTGTTTTTTCCCAGTCTGCAGAGAGTCATGCGCAGTCAGCCTCCAGCTGCACGGGGACTCCAACACCGCCGCCCCCTCCCCATCGCAGAGCACCCCCCCGCCCCCCCCCCCCCGGCCGCTCTAGGGAAGTGTGGTCTTTCTCCCGAGACCCACATGAGCCGTGCGATGGGCCTGCTCTGGGGCCAGGGGGTGGGGGGACCTGAAGCCCTGAGGCCAGAGTGCCCAGGCTCCTCTCCAGGATGTGGCCCACGGTCTCTGCAGGAACTCAGGGCCCCAAGCCCTCCCTGGGCTTCTCTAAGGGACCTCAGGAGCATCACTCGCTTCCATCAGCAGGCCTGGGAGCTTTGACTGCCAATGGACAAGGTGTGTGTTCCCGTCGCCAGGGCAAGACCAGAGGCTCCAAGCTTGGCATCGTGTCACCCTTGGAAGGACATTTCCAGGACAGGGCAAAGGATCAAGCTCTTGCTTATAACTAGATGGGAAATTCCGTTAGGGGAAGAAGCCTTTTTTCTAGTACTCCAGAAAGGGTGATAGGCCTTTCTTCCTGCCAGTAGTTAATGAAATCAGAATGCCAAGCTGTCCCCCCGCCAATGACAGGTGGCCCCCTCCAGAGTCCCAGCCTCACCCACGGGTCAGAATTCTTCCACATGGCAGCTCACATTCCACACACAGTTCTCCTTACTTTGCCCAACACAGCCTGGGGCGAGCAGAAGGCTTATGGTGGAAGCTCTACACGGTGACATTGATTCTTTGCACTCAGAAGGGGTGACCAAGAGGAGCTATTAAGGGACCTGCGCACCTACCCCACTTACTTCAGGTGCGTGAGGCCTTTGCATTCATCCAGGATTTTGGAGATGTACCTGGCTCCGACATCAGTGATCTGGTTGTTGTATAAACTTTGAGAGAAAGCACAATCATGAGACTTTATGACTCTCAATGTCATTTCAATAACCCTGATTTTTTTTAAGTTAAGTATGTTCTGTCTTCTGATTTCCAAAGTCTGGGTTGAAAGGAGAACACATGGAGACCAGATTCGGGAGCTCTGGGGTCTCACAGCCTGGGTTTAAGACCAGCTCTACCCCCTTCCCTGGCCTTATGGCCTGGGACAAGTTACTTAACCTCCCCATGCCTCAGTTTCTCCGTCTGTAATACAGGGGTAGTAATGATAGCGCCCTTACAGGGTTGTTATGAGGGTTACATAACAAAGCCCTGGCACATAAGTGCTTCATAACCAGCAGGTGACAGGTATTTATTCAATCACGATTACATTCAGCCTCTTGAAGGGGGAAGTTTCTCTCTGAATATCGAACCTGCTCAACATCTACCTTTCAGCCGTCTCACCCCTCAGCGCCAACTCGACCACAATGCAGAGAGAGGCTGAAAGAAGGAACTGAACTGAGTTTCGAGGCCTCCGCGGTCACACAAACCTCCAGAGCTGAGGGCGGCCTGGGACCGCCGGCCTCCGTGTCCTCATTCTACAGCGGAGGCAGCGGGGCCCGAGCGGCTGAGCAGCTGCCGCAGCTCACAGGGCCACGGGGGCCACACAGCTGGGGGGCCAGCCCACAATCCCAAAGGCTCTGAAAACCCAAAGTTTTTCATGATTCTTTTGGCAACAGGTGTGGAGCTACTTATGGTCTTTACTTGCCGCACTGGGTTTGAATATGCCTATATTTTGGGCGGAAATATTAACGTATCTGAAAATGGGGTGTTGCCCTGGAGCCCACTATTCAGCACATACTCTGGATCCCGACTGTGTCTTGCCCCAGGGACTCGGGATGAGGGATCATGGACCCATAATGTAATAGTAAAGACTGATACATGAACAGTATTCTAACATTCACTGAATACACTCAGTATGTCTTCTCTGCACCCCCAGTAACAGTCGCGACACCACTGGCCTCTGCTAGGGTCCCAGTGTTACAAGTGGGGAGGCCGAGGCTCAGTGAGGCAGGGGCAGAACCCAGGACCCTGAGCTCCCGGTCCGGTTCCCTCCCCAGCCCTGGGCCACCCATTCCATTATCCGGTCACCCACGTGACTGGCGATTCCTGCCGCTCTGTGGTATTGCTAGGTCCTTCGCCCCGAGTCCTTGAGAAAGACGTACCCCAAATACGTGAGGATTCGGTATTTGGTCAGCTCCTCATGCAGCACCTTTACGCCATCGTCGGTGATCTGGTTGACGCTGAGTCTGAAACAAAACGGCAAAGACAACGGAATTACAGCAGCTGCTCCTGAGGGAGCATGAATCCCGCAAGGATCCAGAGGCCCACAGCCCCTGGTGTTTCCCCAGGTACAGGCGCCCCTGTGAGAACGGCTGTGGCAGCCACATGGCCCCTGACAAGCCTGGCCTCGCAGGGGCCGCCAGACCCCGCCAGCACAGCCCTCCGCAAGGCTGCGGCGTGGCCCAGGCTACACGTGAGGCCGACCATCTCTACTACCCTGTGTGTGTGTGTGTGGGGGGGGTGTGTCCGTGTCCCTACCTGGCTCTTGCTGCAAGGCAGGGGTATGGGGTTTGGAAATAGGAGTAGCTGCCGTTAGTGGCTATTGTGACTGCAAGAGAGGACGCCCTGTCATCTTGCAGGTGGGGCCAAGGATGTTAGGTGTCCTGCAAAATGCAGGACAGGCCCCACCAGAACTGTCTCATCCAAAATGCCAACAGCCTGCCCCATCTGGAAGCTCCTGGGCTAAATGGCGGGGGAGGGGGCTCCTATGGGGGTGGGAAAGTGCAAATGCAGAAACAGCCAGAGGCCTGAGCACAGAGGCAGAGCTTGCTGAGGCCACTCTTCAACTCCTCTGTACTGCAGATGCGCCCTAGGAGGCCAGGCTCAGAGGGAGGGGCAGAGAAAGAAGGCCTTCAGGACTGTGGTCTCTCCTGGACAAAGGCCAGCCACACACTGGGATTTCTCTGGGAAATCCCTGCTCTAGCAGGATATTTTAATGTAGCCAAAAGGCAAAATCATTTTTTTTTTTTACTACCAAGTAGTCTCTGTAACCAGCTATCCTGATCTCAATCCTCTCCCCCATCATTAGGTGAGGCTGGAAGGTAGACTATGGCACAGGGGTGGGGTGAGGTGATAACCAGGGGTCAGCAACCTTCTTCTGTGAAGTGGCAGAGAGCAAGTGTTTTAGGCTGTGCGGGGCTCATGGCCTCCATCACAGCCATTCAACTCTGTAGGGTGAAGCAGCCAATAAATGGACGTGGCTGTGCTCCAATAAAACTTTATTTACAAACACAAGCCATGGGCCGAACTTGGCCCACAAGCTGACTTCTGTAATAAGCAAAAGGCTGAACAGGTAAAAGCTTGGTTTTTAGGCAACATCAAAATGAGGTTAGACACTCTGGACCCTCCCCCCATAGTCCCCAGCTTCGCGCTGAGGCAGAGTGTGTAATTATAGCGCATGGCCATGCCAGGCAGGATGGCAGAAGTAATTAGTCACTCCCAATATCTATGCTTTCTTAGCAATCAAATCCCCATTTTTTAGCTAG
>CAUYPO010033864.1:0-25171 GCA_963574435.1 Cheirogaleus major
GTACCCCTTATTTAGCTGTAGGGCCTCAAAAGGGAAGGTCCTGTTCCCTGGAGATGCCTCCAGCTGGTGGCTATATTGTCTCTCTTGGCAGCCATGGATAGGGATGGGGGAGGGGAGAGTGTAGCAATATGGCGCCTGCAGTGCGGCTCGAGTTTGTGCACACGGAGGGGCGCTGAGGGAGTTGGGAGCCTGGTGCCATGTCCACTACAGGCCTACTGCTCACTGGCAGCGGCCATCTCTGGACTGGTGTCTGCAGGTCTCTCCAACCACTGGGGAGCCCACCAGCATTCCAAGATGCAAGGAAGGGGAAAGTTAACCACTCTACCTACCCTTGCCGCTGGTTTCCAAGCCGCTCGGGAGGTCTCTTCTTCCAGTTCTCCACCACAACCTCCTCCCGTGGAGTCTCCCGTAGTCTCCGGTACCCCTCCTTCCAACCCTTGTCCGATGTATGGTCATCTGCTTGCTTCTTTCTTCTAATTTCTTCTAGAAGCTGGTCTTTTCTGCAGAGACACTCTGTCTGGCAGTGTTTCTCGTCTGCTATCTTGCCCTGCCACAATAATGTTTTTAAATGTAAGTATATAATGGCTTTGCAAACAGACTTGTGTTGTCTCAGCACTTGGACCATGTGCCTCTGGGGTATTAAAATAGAGATATTGTCCACATTCCCAGCAACCAATATGACTGGATATTTTCCTAATTACAATAGCCATGACTGCTAAGTTTCTGTCCATGAACCTAGAGAACCTTCATTGAATTGTAATTTTAGGATAGGTATATTTTTTCAAAAAAATTTCAGAATCAGTACAGAAAGAGCACTATGTTTTAAACGTGTCCCAAGAATTTATTTTTTTGAAATTTAATCCCCAAAGTGACAGTGTTGGGATAGGAGGCCTAATGTGAGGTGTTTAGGTTGTGAAGGCAGAGGCCTCATGAAGAGATTAATGCCATTATAAAAAGGACTCTTGGGAATGAGTTTGGTCTCTTGCTCTCTTTGCCCTTCTGCCTTTCACCATGTGATGACACAGCAAGAAGGCCCTTACCAGATGCTGATACTTGGATATTAGAATTCTCAGCCTCCAGAGCTGTGAGCCAATAAATTTCTGTTTATTGTAAATTACCCAGTCTCAGGTATTCTGTTACAGAAGCACAAAAAAAGACTAAGATAAGTAGGTACCATAGAAAAATATTAGACCCAATGTACAGCCATTCTTATTTATCCACAGTTTTGCTTTTTGCAGTTTCAATTACCCTGAGTAGCCTGAAGAAATCTCACATTGTCCTGCTCTGTCTCACCTGGGACATGAATCATCCCTTTGTCCAACATATCCTCCCTGTATCTGCTATCCAACTGTTATTCACTTGGTAGCCATCTCAGTTATCAGATCAAAAAAAAAAAACATAGTATATATAGGGTCCAGTACTATCTGTGGTTACAGGTATCCAGTGCAGATCTTGGAGCATATTCCTCAAGAATAAGGGAGGTCTACTGTACTCTGTGACAATCATATTCAAAAAGGTTAGCATGTACTTTAAGGGACACTCAGATTTTATTCAATCATAACTAATGGGCAATTAATTGTTTTGTATACTTCAATAAAATTAGTTGAAAAAAATCTACTCTTAAAAAAAATCTCAGACTCAGTGTTGGTAGAGACTTTTGAGATTAGTCTGAATCTCACCAATTCTCTTTAAAACAGAATTTCTCATCTTTAGCATTATTGACATTTTGAGCTGGATAACTGTGTGTTTTGGAACACTGTCCTGTGCATTGGAGGATGGGTAGCAGTATCCCTGGCCTCTACCCACCTGATGGCAGTGGCATTCTGTATCAGTGTGACAATGAAAAATGTCTCCAGACATCTCAGAATTTCCTCTAAGGGGGCAAAATCACCTGGGTTGAGAACTACTGCTCTAAACCTTCCCTAAGAATTTTCCTCCAGAATCTGTTTGAACATATCTAGTGATGGGAAAATTGCTATTAAGTGAGGGCTCCAATTAAACATTTATAACTTTGAGCTGCACTCAAACCAAGATGATTGCCATGTCATTTGTATCACTGCCCTTCTTTATTCAACACCCTTTACTTCCACCTAAATAGAAATCACTCATCTTTCAAGACTCATATCAAAGGTAAGAACTTCGCAAAGCTTTCCCTGACCTCTCCTCAAATGTAGAAGTGACTCTTCTCTCTTGAGTATCTCCCCTGAATTCCATTCCTCCTTTCTTCCTTCCTTCCATTTACTAAAAATAAAATCAATAAACTCCTACTATATGCCAGGCACTCTTCTAAGTTCTGGAGTTAAAGTGCTAAACAAAACAGACCAAATAATCTCTCTCTCATGGAGTTTATATTGAAGGTGGAAAATGACAATTATTAAGATAGCAATAGATTATAAGAAAAAGAATAAAATAGTAATTGGAAGGATTTAAATTTTATAAGGACTCATCAAAGCCTCACTGAGCAGGTGCTTTTTGAGAAAAACAGGAAAGAGGTGAGGGGTGAGTCACACGGTGACATGATGGAAAAGTATGCCAGACTGAAGGAACAACAGATATAACTGGAAGACTTCATTATACTGATTCTTTGCCTGTCCTTCTCACCTCTTAGTACATAAGGAGAAACAAACTGATTGTTTGGGTTATTCACACAGTGCTTGGTGTATGCTGAGAAACTTTGCAGCTTGCCATTTAGAACACAGGCTTGTCTGGTGTGGACTGTTTATTCTTTGTAGCAAGGGACTTACAACTTTTGTGAAAAATTCTCAGCCTTTTTATCTGTGACTACACAGGGTACACCCTACAGATGAGCAATCTTTCTGAGGTGATTAAGTCTCATATGTGCTCACCACAGAATGCTATTAATATTTCCTCCCTGAGGCTGGCTTTCCTTTCTCTCTGCATGAACCTGTGAGAGACTCTCTCCCTCTGCTTTCAGTGTTCTGTCTTGTGTGTCACTCTTTTCCATCTGCCCATCCCATAGCAACGAGAGCAAAGTGGCTTCCTGTGCCTCTGTCAGAGAGAGGAAGTTCCTGGCTGATGACTGAGACAGAGGCAGTAACTCCAATATCCATCCTGTGCAACACAATATTCATCCTCCCTGCTGCAGCAATCCAGGGGTTTGTGTTCCCAGTCAGTTAAGATCCCAGCAGGAAAATGATGCAACCTTCAGCCTGGAATAATTTGTAAGCATTTAAATAAAAAAATAATTGCAAATATGTGGTCAGAGAATAAGGGAATCACAAAGAGGAGTGTAGTATTAAAGGGCTAGTAACATGGGTCAAAGTAGGCATGAAGGTGCAATGAGGGAGAGCAGTGTTGTCACTGTGATCTGGAGAGGGTTGGCTGACAGGAGCTGCAGCCTTTGGTAACACAGCCAGCCCATGGCAATGACTTGCAGGGCAGAAGCAGGAGAATATATACTCCCATCTTACTTTTCATCCCTCCCTTTCACCTTCTTATGCTCCAAGGCCAAGGGAGCCTGTTGATGAAGCCCAGCAGTACAAAGGATGGACTAGGAGTAACAAGTGGAAGATGTTCAACACATATTGTGACAACATTGCACCCCCACTATCCTTTGGTTGACATTCACATCTTCCAGATGGATTTTCCCAACCCAAAACACACATATACTCACATATATATTCATATTATAAACTATAGAAGCTAGCTAGGACCTTAGTAGCCATTTAATCAGAAACATTGTCTAGCATATAAAGAAAGGAAATGCTTGCCCATTGTACAGCAACATATCTGGGACGAGAAATTAGACCTGCTAATCCGAAGCCCCCCTATAAAATACTCCCATTTTAGAAAAAAATAGAAATCTAAAATGACAAGTACAATTTAGGCTTCTTGCAATATGTGATGACTGTGTATGTGTCCCTCACTACATATACATATACATATATAACTATATAGGGGTGAATATATAGATATGAATATTTATAAAAGCTAGAATGGTGCGAAAGCATAGATCACATGCCTCATAAATGCACAGGCAGAATTTCAAAAGTTTAGTCCAGTTCCATTTAATTGACCATGGGTGTTGGACTTGAAGATTTCATAGAAGTGATTGGTTCAACTGAATATCTTTATACTCCAAATTCAATTCATGCTTCTAATAATTCCCTCTCTTTTATAATATTTAAACCATTATTGTTATCACATCTTTATTTCTGTCTCAATCTCAGAAAGATTTAATTTGAATATAAAGTATGTATATCCTTTAGAAGTCTGAGTTGTTTTCACAGCTATAATAAGGTCTTATGTATTTGCTACCATTGGAGAATAATTATTAACATGTAAATACTTTTTTAGATAAATTAAAAATTGCCAAACCGAACAATACATTTTTATAAGTTGAAGTGCTTGGGGAAGTGTAAATATTTATGAACTGTGTTACAAATTACCTTGCCTACTTAAATTAGAATACATTTTAAATAATATAACCTTTTCTTGGTAATACACAGTTGTTATCATAAATATTAGTTATTATACTAAGCTATATCTGATTCCCCTCAAAGCAGAAGGGGAAGGACTATTTGCCTCTACAGGAAATATCCCAAGGTATTGTGATTTCTAAATTTCTGTATCTATTTTTTTATACTCAGTCAACAATGTTTATTGAATATCTTCTAAGGAAACTTTAAAGAAACAGATTCAGTCAGTATAAGTGAGCTTTCTAAGAAAATTTTCCAAAGATAAACTAACTCAAAATATTGTAAATTTCCCATCATTTAAGTATGTTTAACTGTAACATTTAAGTATGTTTAACTGTATATTGGATGACCATGTGAAAAGATGCCAGAGAAATGATTGTAGGCTCATAAAAATGCGGCATTAGAAAGTCACATTTGTGACATTTTACAAATGCAAGATGCTTTAATTATAACTATAATTGTCACCATCCATTCTTTCCTACTGCCATACACTTAGCTCACTTTATTCAGAGTTAACAATGCCTGAAACAGAACCTTGAAATTGCTTATTTCTTGGTGTTCAGCTATTTCAAAGAAGAATGGTTTACAGGCAAACCCTGTGTTCAGAAGAAAAATGATAATTAATGTCTTTTCTTTAAGAAATACCTCAAATTCCTTTACTTTGCTAATAATTCTGAATTGGCTTACTCAGTATTCAATACTATAAAAAAGAACTGTGGAGTACCTATCATGCCTCAGGAACTCAGCACCGGAGATTCAACTGTGAACAAAACAATCAAAAATAAACAAGATAAATGTTTTTAAATTGAGCATGAGTTTTATAGTAGTAAGTGCTAGGGAGAAAAACAGAAAGCAGATAGTAGGGTGGGGTAGGGATGTGCTAAAATTTTAGTTAGACTGTCCAGCAAAGGGCTCACCAAAAAAGTAACTTTTGAGTAAAAACTTGATTAAAGGAAGAAGTTCGCCCTGTGGATTTCTGGGAGAAGAACATTTGAGGCACAGGGAAGATAAGTGTGAGGCCCCTGAGGCAGGCCTGTCTGGTGTATTTAGGGATGAGCAAGAACGCCAGTGTGGCTGAGCACACAAAGTAAAGGAGCAACGTAGGACACGTGGCCAATCACGGAAGTCTTTGCAGGTCACAGTACGAACATTTTCTTTTCCTCGGAGTGAGGTAGGAAGCCATCGAGGACTTTGCATGGAGGAACACCATAATCTGGTTTATGCTTTCACAGCATCACTCGGGCTGCTCTGTTGGGAACAGACTGAAAGAGGCTAAGATGGAAGAAGGAATACCAGTTAGTGGATACAGTGATAACTCATGGTCAGGACAATGGCACTTGGGCTGAGGATGGCAGTGGAGTGTTGAGAAGTGGCTGGATTATTCCAGACATGTTCTGAAGATACTGATGACAGATCCAGTGTGAAAGATGAGTGCTAGAGAGAATTCAAGGGTGACACCAAAATTAACTGAGAATATATGGGGACCTAAAACTTAGTGTGATTGACACTGAATTGTCAGTCACCTGCCTAGGCCCAGGGATCTCACCAAACTGACAATCATCCAAAATACATGTCAAGATGTTACATGTTTCAATTTATAAAGATGTGGAAAGCAGACCCATGTAATGCCTTGAGTATTACATACTGAACAGGGAGAAATAGAGAAGACAATGGCTACAGGCAGGATTTGTGATGAAGCAGCATGACTAGTGATTTTTGTCTCTAAATCTACTTTTAAACACTGCCACTCAGGCAGGCTTAAACATTTGGCTAAAATTAACTATTTTGTTTCTAATTTTTTCTCCACAGATTGGACTTCTACCATCCACTTTCCAGCATTCCATAACTACACCTAGCAATTATTAACAAATTACACTTTATTGAGTCTTTGTATATGTTCTTCTAGATTATAATGTGCAAAAAATCATGTCATTATTCACATATAGGGATAACATTTATTGGGCGTTGGGCAGATGGGAGGGGGAAGGAGGGGACGGGTATATACATCCATAATGAGTGTGATGCGCACCATCTGGGGGATGAACATGCTTGAAGCTTTGACTAGGGGGGAAGGCAAGGGCAACATACGTAATTTAAACATTTGTACCCCCATAATATGTTGAAATGAAAAAAAACATGTCACTATGCTTGTTCTAGAATGCAGATTAACTTTGAGGAGAACTCATAATGAAAATAGTCATTTTTCAATTGCATGATTTATGCCAATGCATCTAAATGGTATATGTAAAATAAAATAAAATCATTTGCAAAGTGGTTTCAACTGTAATTGGGTGGTTACAAAGTATTCAGAAGGGTTGGGTTGGAAAGAACTTTAGGAGGTCAAATAGGCTCCTTTTATCCTAACTACTTGAGTTAAGCTCTCCAACATCCTATAATGACATTCTATTTCCTGTCTCTGTGTGAAGATTTATCACAATGAATCTGGTGAGATAATCCCTGGAATAGTAGCAGTCATTGTGAAGCAATTTCGTTGAAATGTGTTATTAAATAATGACCACTTATTTCTCTTTCTTGCAAACAAATATATGAGTTTTTAATTGACTAAAACACAGTAACACAATTCTCATTTTTCCCCTCAACAGAGCCTGTTCTTGTTGGGAAAAAGAACTACTAAAAAATGTTTTGTTCACACTTCCCTGGAATACAATATTGGCAGCATTGAGATGCAGGACTCTTCTCCACTGGAGGAGATATACCATCTCCTTTTTACTGCTTTTGCATGTTTAACACTGCACTGGTTATTAATGACACACTTGGGATCCTGGTAACCTCTTTCAACCTCCTCCAGCAGATGTAGTCAGACTATGACAAAAACAAAATATCAAACACAGGGGTGTAATTCTATTTTCCAAACAAAACAGCTGAGTATTAACTGAAAAAGATTCTGTAGCCAGAATCTTCTCTCTGAAAAAAATACCTGCATGTGGTGTGATTAGTGAAGTGATACCACTACTCTATATGAGATTAATTTCTAATTGCATCGTCATTCCTAACTTTTTCTTTGGGCTTCCTTCAGCCTGAAGTTTTGTTTGTTTTTCTTTATCTGTCTCTCTCTCTCTCTCTCTCTTTTTTTTAATTTTTTGAATCTTCACTCCTGAAGCCAAAATTATCTTTATGTCTTTTGGGGTTAAAAAGCATGTTTCACTAAAACTCAATGTTGATAATCTCCTTGTGGGTATTGAATCTGTCCTCTCCAAGTTGCAGTGAAAATGGGAGAAGGGACTGATGCTGGCCCATGAGTCTCCTTAATGTCCCTTCTGTCTCACTTTCCTTCACAAACATGAATCAAAAGCTTTTCTGAAGTAAGTTCCTATATGTGTTTCCTGGTGTTCAGTTCTCAAAGGGAATATTTAATAGATATGCATTGGGCTCCTACTTGATTTGAGGCATTTTGCTAGATCCTGTTGTGAATACTAAAAGCATTAAAATGTCTCCTGTCTTCAAAGAGCTCCAATCTGCCAGGAAGCCTGAGAAAAATAAGTCAACAATTACATTTAAGGCAGTCTAGCTACAGGTATAAGTGAGATGAAATCCAGAAAGAATGTTAGAAATGTGCTTTTAGTATGCTACATTAATCCAGAATATTTTTATTAATGAAAATTGTGGTAGTAGTGGTGGTGATGATGATGATGATATTAAAGCATCATTATTATTTTTACCCAGTGGGATCACAGCTTATTTAGAAAGCATTATAATATTTGATACACTTTCACATTTGATACACATAATAGCTCTTTCCTCCCCTTGGCACATATGTTACTATCCTTATTTGGCTGATAAACAAACTGAGTCACAGTAAGTTATTTGCCTAGCAGAATATAGTTCTCCTGAATCCTAGTCTCTATGTTTTTTAAAGTAGATGAATAATAGACTCTCCCAGGACTCAAACTGTACCCCTTTTACCTTTTCTCTGCAAATTTTTAATTATTGAGATTTGAAACAACTCTGTATTAGTGTCTTGTACTGGTTCTTTGGGAAATAGACTCTGAGGCAGATACACACATGAAAAAAGTTTGATGGGGACTGTCATTGGAAACATCTGTAAGGAAATGACAGAAGCAGAATTAGGCAGGGGGAGATGTTGACTTTAGATATGCAGTTGCCGCAAGAAGTCTTGATGCTTTTTCTTCAAAATTGTCCTCTGTTGAGGCAAGAGGCTGGGTCTTTATGCGATCTCATCTATCCATCACTGAATGCAGAGTACCTTGTAGAGATGGTGGTACCTTGAGCCAGGAAACTCCCTATAGCTGGTACAATTCCCAAAGAGGTATTTAGCTGTACATAGCCAACAGCCAGTTAGTTGAGAAATGAGCAAACCTTCTGAAGTGAGAATCTAAGGGATGCATGACAGCCTCCAATTCACTAGACAAGAGGAGCTAAATTATTGTATGACAACAAATTAAACTCAAAAAGCCAATGACTTAACACAGCATGGGTTTATTTCCTGTTTACAGGACATACCTGATAAACATCAGGTAAATCTCATGGGCAGCTGCCTTCTAGGCAGTGACTTAGTGGTCCATGTTGCTCCATCTTATGTCTTCACCATTTCTATGCATGGCCTCCACAGGACTTTTCACTGCCTCCCTCTGAAAATAACACACCACTTCTATTCACAGCTTATTGGCCAGAATTAGTCACATGGTTCTGCAGGAGAACTGGGAAGTGTGTGCTTCCACGTGCCCAGGAAGGAGAGAAAAACCAGACAAGCGTTTTTACCAGAAGTATATCCACATACTTTTTTGGAATACTAGGATAAATAACACTAAAACATAAAAAAATCAGCCAATCAATCAATCCTTACTGATCACATTTTATGTAACAGTGCTACATTAGCACCACCCAATTTCACCACTGGAATAATTCCTGACATTGTTGTCATTCCTCCTTTCCACTCCTCCAAGGATCCCCAAAAGAATGAGCAATTAGATTCACGGTCCTTTGATAGAATAGAATCAGAATATGTACTAAAACCTTACCTACCAATTTTTATTAAGGAAAGAGAGTGAAAATATATATCTCCTATGTTTCAGGAATGCTACCTGTTCTCTAACTTAATCCTCACAATCCTCAACGGTGGGCAACCATCTACCAGTTTTATATGATGACATTGAGGTATAGTGAGATTAAGTCACTTTTCCCACGGTTAGAGTTCATTAAATTGCTTGCCCTAAGTGTAATTCAAACCTATGTCTGTCTGATTCTGACTCATCATATTTTTACTATAATTCTATAAAAATTCTAAGCAAAGTCAATAATTCTATCAAATTCAGCCTAAACAGAATCCCAGCCTTTTTTTATACATAAGATGAGCCCCATTTTGAATTTTCAAGTAAGTTTAATTGCTAAAGTTCTTTATAGAGAATTTCCTAATACGTTTGTACCATATGGCGGTCCTAGGCCACAGACTCTCAGAAACCACATTATGAAAGCTCAAACATAATTCATTCTGTGGTTGTCAACATTTATTCCACATTGGTAATCTGTAAGAAATCAAACTAAGACCACCCACTTTGTTGGACTGATCCTTCAGTTGTTTCTGACCTGGGCCATATTCACACCAATGGCCATAAGGTAAAACATGTCATGTTCCATTTCCACCCTGCTGGACAATGCTACTCCTTTTGAACACTTTGAAAAACACATGCTCTAAAAGCATCTGCCCACATTGCTATGCAATAGCAATTTTCAATGGACCATTCTTGAGATGAATAGAAACTCAGGATGTGTCTATCACATATAGCAAGGCACTGGAGATTAATGAGACCAGATGTTCCTAGGAGTCTTGGGGAAGGAATAATGGAATGCTTTTCTGCTCTTGGTATTGATTTTTTTCCCTCTCATGTTTTCTGGAACAAACTGCTTAATATAATCTAGTGCATAAGCAAAGCTACTCTATGTAATTGAGAATGTGTTATATCTGAGTTGCTAGGTGACCACATAAGCAGTCTGGGACCCCAGCAGGAAATTCCAATTGTCTGTTTTATCTGCTCAGTATATAAATAAATAATAAACAAATAAAATGAGCAATCAACAATAAATTAAAAAGTTGAAGAGGAGAAATGACCCATGCAACACTCAGCAAAAAAGTAAAATTTTAGAAGCTCTATATTAGGGGGTGAGGAATTAAAAACAAAACTGCCAAGGAATTCGAATTTTGAGCTAAAGTGAAAAATGATCAACGCGAGTCCAGAGCACTGTTTTTGCTTGTTGCAGAGCTACTTTGGCAAATGCCCTTGTATGTGGCCTTGCCCTTAAGAAGATGACCTTTCCTGAAACTCCGATTGAGAGGCCTCTCACTCCTAAAGCCCAATTTCATCCCAGGCAAAGTGGTGCCCACAGGGCTGAATCAGGGAAGCTATCAACACTTGCCTTTCAGTCCCCTGCATATCTCAAAGCCAAAAGGAAGACTAAATGGAGGAGGAGGAAATGCAATCACCCCTCTCACCATGCTGATCGAAATCCTCTCTGTGGTAATCACCAGGCAGCTGCTGGGAAAAAGAGCATTTAATCTAAATGTAAAACAGAACATACTGTTGGCAGCCCAAGAGTCCACTGGTGGGAAACATGTCATCTTCTTACCTTTCCCTTCCCTGGAAATGAATCAATGTGTTCAGGTTTGAAACTCATCAGCACACCCCTATTTTCACTTTCCCCACAAATAGATAAGAATTCTGTAATTTTGACCCCGAGAATGAACACCCTGCAGACATGATGATTTGCGGCAGATAATGCAATTGGTTCCACAGAGATCGCTTGAGATCACAGGGATGTGAACAATCAATCTGCAAATAACATTTCTTCAGGTACAGTACTACTAACAAAATGCATGCACAAAACAGTTTATGCACATGACAACTCTTAACCACCAAGGTTCAAACAATGTAACTAGTATGTTGATAGAATCATTGTGATAATTGCTTTAAAATGAAGAAGTGGCTGAGGAAAGGCTAAATTTTCAGTGTGAAAAAGTCTGGGGGAACTATTAGGTGTTAGAAAGAAAAACTTAATCTGCAATTCAGAAAGCTACTTCTAAGGGACCCCACCTCCACAAGAGTACTAGGAAATTCCATCTACTTGTTCTGGAAACTTAACTTCATATCTAAAATGTTGTTTTACCAAGATGTCATGAGAATTAAACCACTAAAAAAAAACAAAACAGAACTTTAAATGGAATGGCCATTTAGTTCAAACCAGAAAGTATTTGAGAGTTAAGTGGGCTGGAGGGACAATTAATAATGACATGGGGACAAACAGAGTATACCAGGGATATTCCAGGAAATGGGATCTATCCTATTCTGCTTATATGGGACTTTCCAACCTGAGATTCTATGAATTCTCCACTATTTGCTGTTTTGTCTTGTTTTTTTCCCCTTTCCTCCTAATGAAGTTCGAATGCAGCTGCCTAGCTTAAATGAGTTGCTGTATTATTTATGATCATCCATTTGCTTATGTCCCCATCTTTTCCCAATGAAAATTCCTAAAACCGAGGACTTTACTTGCCAAGAGGAGCATTTGAAAGGTTGGAGCTCCCCATGCAGCATCAGGATAATTGAGGCTCAAACTGCTTTGTGACCAGCACTATCTGGTGAACTGCCTCAGTTCTCCAGGTCCTTTTGAAGTTGACATCGCCACCATGTGTGGCATTGAGAACATCCGTTCCTGTGATCCCCAAGGAGTGAGCATGACGAACCACTGCTCCCAAAAAGAGTCACATTTTGCTGAAAGTTGACTTTAATTTTACTTAAGATCTTGAAAGTCCCAAATGATATATTAAAAATTCATTTCCAGGGTGTTTGTAGTAAACAAAGCTTTGTGGCACAAGGCTGACAAAAATTGCCGTGTTACCTCAGGGAAGCAAAAACAATGGGGATTTTCTAGGGCAGTGGTGTATTATTTTATTCTTCCTTCTCTCTCACAACACTCCATATTACTTGGAAAATTCCCAGCGAGTCTGAAACCCATAAAAGTTATTTTCCACTATCAATGAAGATCCAATTCTCTTCTCTAGGAAAAGTTAAGTATCTTAAAAAAAAGAATAAACTCATTATATTTTCATGTCCCTGGAAAAGTTCATCTCATTTCATGAAAATGGAAAGTTGTAACCCTAGCTAAAAGCAGGAATTTCAATGATTTCCTCCACTTTTTGAGTGAGACATAAATACCTTGTATTTACATTGAATCAAAGCAACAAAACCAATGAACAAAGTTAGGTTGCTTAGGTTCTGAGGACCTGAAATGGTGTGGGAGGAAACAGCAATTCCTTTAAAATTATTTTCCTTTTATCTGTTATAATTCACATTATAGATAAATTATAGCTAACATCATTTAACCTATCTAGCATTAAACCCTTATCTGATGTGGAAATGCAACAAAATTAAAAGTAAGATATTATGAAAGCTCACTGCTTTCCATAATTTTTCCAATACAGGATTATCATTTTTATTCCCTCAACTCATGATATCACTTTATATTTTCCCTAAGTTTTAGGAACAATTATAAACAGAGAGTAATACCTTCACCAACTGAAGTTTTATATAAACTTTTTTATTTTGGAATAGTTTTATATTTATTAACATATAAAAGTTGTAGAGATAGTAGAGAGTATTCCTGTATTCTCTGACTCAATTTCCCTAAGTGTCAATATTTCATATTACTATAGTAAATTTGGCATATCTAATAACCAATATTGACATATCCTCGTTAACTAAACTGGATGTTTTATTTAGATTTCATTAGGTTTTTCCTAATGTCCTTTTATTCTGTTCCAGGATCCTATCTAGGATATCAACATAGTATTTGGTCCTCATGTCTCCTTAGCCTACTCTAGTCTGTGACAGTTTCTTGGACTTTCCTTGTTTTTGATGACTGACAGTTTTTGAGGGATTTTACTCACATATTTTGTAGAATATTCCTCAATTTGGGATTCGCCTGATATTTTTCTTGACAATAGTTTCAGGTTTTTGAAAGAAAGACTACAAAAGCAAAATGCCATTCTTATCACATCATAGTAAAAGTGTATACTATCAACCTGAGTTATCACTGATAATGTTAACCTTGATCACCAGGATGGGTAGTATTTGTCAGGTTTCTACAGTGTAAAGTTACCATTCTCCCATTTCATACTCTACTCTTTGGAAGCAAGTCACAAACCACAGCCTACACTTAAGGGATAGGGAGTTAAACTCTACCTTCTTGTGGGGGTTGTGTATCTGCACAAATTATTTGGAGTTCTTCTTTTAAGGAGATTTGCCTATTTGCTTCTATTTATTTATTCTTTAATCATTTATTTATATCAGTTTGGACTCATGCATATTTATCTTATAATTTAGATTATAATCTAATAAAATATTATTTTTATTTTTGCTCAAATTGTTTTTCATCTTTTGCCATTGTAAGCTCCATCATTCCTGTGTCCCTTTGGCATATCCTCATCATTTTGTTTTGAGCACTTCTTTATTTTTACACAGTGTAAGATGCTTCAGACTCATCTTGTACATTCCCTGATGCAGCTCTGGAATCAGCCATTTGTCCACGGAGCCCTGGCTTCTTTTATTGGAGGGTTGTATTAGAAACCAAGAAGATAGGATTGAATGAGCTTAATACTAATGGAATATCATTGTTTCCAGACTCTCTTAGCAGGCAGACATAAGAAATACATAGATGTATGCTAAGCCATGTGCACATGCATATATATAATTATTTCTTTATCTATCGATTTGTATCTATATTAAGCTAAACATGAGTTCCTACTGAAGTCTCCAACTTCATTCCTGTACCACATGGTTCTTTCCAATCTTACTCCCTTGATATCTGTAACTTTCCACTCCAACAGTGGGAAACCTGCTCCTGCCATCATCATCATGTTCCTAGTTTGTCCAATCTCAGCATACATGTATAGCAGTTTCAGAATTGTTAACTTATACCCCTTGAGAACAAAATTTTATCGCCTATAGAGCAGTGTTCATATACATTTCCTTTTATATTTAGTCTTAACAATTTCCAGTTAAATTATAATTTTCTAACGTTAGGTCAGAGCCTTTTTCCTCTCCTTCAGTGAGGCTATGTAATACATGTGTAATACCGTAAGAGTTCTCTGCCACAGTCTATATTCTTCCTTGAAATTCCAAGGGGAATTTTTTTCTTTAGTTTGCATATATTAAAGTATACTCTTATGTGCTATAAAGTCCTAAGGTCTTAACAAATGCATGTAGTTGTGGCATGTAACTACCGCTACATTACCATAGAAATTAATCCCAATACCCTAGAAAACTCCTGTCCTTCCTAATTATAAACAGAAAGTAATATTTTCACCTGTATAAATTTTTTAATTTTTATATTTTTATTTATCATATGCTCCCTATTTATAACTAAAAGAAATTAAGAGCACAAGAATGATTTTAATTTATCATAAATGCTCTTAAGAGCTACAGATATAAAAATATTATTGATAGTTCATTGAAGAAAAGAATAGAAAATATTCCAAGAAGAAAGTAAAGATAGAAGAAAACGAATCTATGACAAGGATTGGAAAATCATTCCAAGTGCAAACTGTGAGCTATCTCCCAAATTTCCCATCCATCTTTGTCTTGCCTTCTGTGTTTCTAAAGCCAATCTTTCTCCACCTTCCTTACTACTAGAAAGCAGGCCATTCTGCTAAGGGATGTAGGACAGATAGGAGTCAGTATTTCTGTAGATCTTTAGGCTGAAGGGAAGTGAGGCTGAAATGGTGTATGGCATGGGTGGGGGGCTTCCCTGGTTTTCCGTGTTAAGATCATTCTGAAAGCAAAAGAAACAGACATCACTTTGTGAAACAGTATTGAACTATCCTATTAATAGTTTACATCCCAAAGAGAACTGGGAAGTCAAGTGGAAACAAAATTGTTTGGTTTCTTTAACATTCCATAGTCATGTTCCAAATATGAAGTCTGCTTATAAATGCAAAGACATTTTTCACAGATTCAGTGAAATTTGCTTACGAACACCAGAATTGTCTTATATTTACCATCGAGAATGTTAGAGAAATAGCCCAGATTACAATTAGTCTTTTGGTTTTCAGAGGGCTTCTTATCCTAAGAAAGTTCCTATGACTGACTTCAAACATGTTTTTAAAGGATTTTTTACCTCTATATGTGGGTGTGGTCATGTACTTGATTTGTTATTGAGATCAGAAACACACACATAAAATGAACAGATCAAGTGACCGATTTATATTGCCATTTATATTCCCAACAGCAATGTGTGACAGTTCAAGTTGCTCTACATCCTCATCAACACTTTTTATTATTCTTTTTTAAGAGATTCTAACAGGTGTGTACTTGTATCTCATTTTTTAAAATTTGAATTTTCATGATGACTAATGACGCTAACCACCTTTCAATGTGTTTATTGGCCACTTATATATCTTATTTTCTGAAGTGCCTACTGAAATATTTTTCAATTTTTAATTGAGTTGTGTTTCTTTAAATAAATTGTGAGAGTTCTTTATATATTTTGGATATAATTCCTTTATCAAATATGCATTTTGCAAACAGCTTCTCCCAATCTATGGCTTCTCTTTTCATGTTGTTAATGGTGTCTTTTGAGAGCAGCAGTTTTTTGTTTTGTTGAAGTCCATGACATTTTATAAAAGACATAGTCATAGAAACAGAAAAAATATGAGTGGTTGCCAGAAGCTGTGAATAGTGAGAGGAAATTCATTGCAAATGCACATAAGAGAAATTTATTAGGGTGATGAAATGTTCTGTATCTTGATTATGGTAAAGGTTATACAGCTATATACATTTGTCAAAACTCTTCAAACCGTATCCTTAAAAAAGTGATCATATTTGTTGTATAAAAGCATATCCCTATAAACCTAATTTAGAAATAAAATAAAATCTGTTTGAAATTCTCATATTCAAATAGAATAATCTTCTCTGATGTGCCCTCACACTTAGGGGGAAAAAAACCAAAATTTTGTAAGTGAGGGTGGGGCCCTCCAGACCCAGGGCCCTAGGAAAGACAAGCAATTCAAGTCAGAGGATCCAATTTGAAGAAATGGAGGAAGAAAAGAGAGAAAGGGAAAGAGAGAGAGAGAATTCAAGAAAGAAAGAGGAGGAAAGAAAGACAGAGGGAGAGAGAAATGAAGCAAAAAGGAAGGAGGGAGAAGAAAGAAAGAAAGAAAGAAAGAAAGAAAGAAAGAAAGAAAGAAAGAAAGAAAGAAAGAAAGAAAGAGGAAGGAAGGAAGGAAGGGAAAGAAAGAAAGAAAAGAAGAAAGGAAGAAAGGAAAAGGAATGAAGGCAGGAAGGAAGGAAGGAAGGAAGGAAGGAAGGAAGGAAGGAAGGAAGGAAGGAAGGGAAAGAAAGAAAGAAAAGAAGAAAGGAAGAAAGTAAAAAAGAAACAGACTGAAAGACAATATAAGTAAGCTGGCCATTGAAATTCACACATTACCTCATAATTTCTTCCATTAAACCACTTAAACCAACTCATACATTTCAACTGGATAAACTCCATTGTGTTCTTTTTTCATGTCCAGTGATCCTAAGGGCTGTCTTTATGCAGGAAATCTTTCTTACAGTTCTTCTAAAAAAAAAAAAAGTATTAGTCAGAGTAAAGCATCTTTTTCCGTGCTAGATGCATTGTTTCTCTTATTTAGTGCCAGCCTTAAATGAACTGCATTTTCAACAAATGAGATTGTGTGCAAACTGTCACTTCAGGGTCCAAAAGGATTTGTCTCTTTTAGAAAGCAATTTCTAACCTCAAGATTACAGTTTATATTACTTATATTCTTTTCTGTTTCTAGAATACAGAAGGCATCTGCGGCGTGAGAGGAGATGCTTTGTGTATATTGATCAAACCAATCATTTTGAGTTACCAGGTTCTCATGTATTGTATACTTCACCTCATCTGAACTGAGACTTTAAAGACATCAGCCAGTATTCTGTGGGAAACTTTGAAATGACAGAGATAGGATTAAAAAATATATACTATATATGATGTGGGGAAAATATCTCTGGACAGAAAAAAATTATTAATATTAGGTTATTAAGTATGGAATGTCCAATTTCTTTAATTACTAAGTTTGATGGTTGATATCTCTGATATTTCACTTTGACTTTTCTCGTTTTTTGTTTTTTATTGTGAAGGTACATCCTCATTCCTTCAAAACATGTTTTGGTTTGTGATTATCTTTCAATTTGTTAGAGCAATTTTTGTGAAACCATAGATAAGTCAATAATCCGTGTTATTTTTTAATATGAGTTCTCTCATGGAACCAGTGCAGGGCAGACAGCTCGAAATATCAACCAAGTGTTAGGGAAGGATGTGGCTAATGAATAAACAGTATGTTGATGGTTTGAGAAGTTTCATTTTGGTGATTTTAATCTTGAAAATAAGCCATGTGGGTGACCTGAAACCAAGGTGGATGATGATGAGCTGAAAGCTGTAGTGGAATTGAATCGATCTCAACCTACGTGTGAATTAGCAGCAAGGCTCGACATTACTATTCCAACAATATTGGATCATTGGAAACAAATCTACAAGGTAAAAAAGCTGGATGGATGGGTATTGCATGAATTAAATAAGCATCAGAAGAGAAATCATCTCGAAACTTGCCTTTCTTTGCTGGCATGACATAAAGGCGAACCATTTTTTACACTATATTGTTACATGGATGAAACATGAATTCTTTTTGGCAACTGTAAGCATTTGGCACATGGTTGGATAAAGATGAAGTACCAAACCACAGTCCAAAACTGAATATTCATCAAAAAAAAAGCTAATGGTGTCTGTTTGGTGGTCCAGCACTGGTATTATCCATTCCAGCTTCATGAAACCTGGTCAATCCATTACACTGGATGTCTACTGCAACCAGTTGGATGAAATGATGAGGATGCTTGTGATTAAGCAGCCAAGATTGGTCAATAGAGACAGGCCAATCTTCTTGCAAGATCACATGTCACAAGAAACAATGCTCTTCAAACTATAGACGCTGTACCAGGAAACTCTCTGTCATCCACCGTATTTACCAACTGACCACCACTTCTTCCAGCTCCTGAGCCACTTCTTGTCAGGAAAAATATTCAATTCTCAACACGCAGTGGAAAACACCTTTTGCAATTTAATTGTCACTTGTTTTCCAGGTTTCTTTGCTGCTGTCATAAACAAGCAACTGATAAGATGGCAAAACTGTGTTGATAGTTTAGGCACATACTTTGATTAATTGTTCTACTTCTTGTTTGAGATATAATAAACTAAATTTTTCTCTCACATACTTATTATTTTTTTATTTCAGAATATTATGGGAGTACAAATGCTTTGGTTACATAAATTTACTTTGGACCACCTGAATCAGAGTTACAAGTGTGCCCATCCCCCAGACAGTGCGCACAGCACCCCTTAGGTGTGAATTTACTCATCCCCTCCACCCCCTTCCACCTGCCTCACACCCAATGAATGTTACTTCTATATGTGCACATAAGTGTTAATCAATTAGTACCAAAATAATGGTGAGTACATGTAGTATTTGTTTTTCCATTCTTGTAATATTTCACTTAAAAGAATGAGTCAGGGATCATTTCTATAGTTTGTTAAACTAAACTTTTGATACAAAATTGGACATTTCACATTTAATGACCTAATAATACCACCAAGTGGTACAGATTGTGCTAGTACTTAGTTGTGTAATTTTAATCTTAACACTCAAGGCACCCGAAAGTACTTTGTCAACACAGTACCAACAATAAAATCCTAAGATATAGAGATTGTTTAGATGAATCTATCAGGCAATTGCTTATGTAGAGACTACATACATAGCCTTGTGTATTAAACTTTGTTTTACTCAGAAAACTCACTCTGAACCATAAACATTCTCTTTTCACTTGGACAACCATCTCAGATAATTCCTTGTGATGAACGAGAAAGTATTAGATGAATCTGTGGTACTAAACATTGACAGATTCTTTCTCTAAAACCTCTGATCCCATGCATCAGAGTGGCTCTTGCCATTACTGCCTTTCATTTCTGGCATTTCTTCCTTATATGAAAGCTCGCAGTACTTTCATGTTCCCCCAACCCTCCCAAACTTTACATTGCAGATATGGGACAGGTAACATGGTGATAAGTCAGGAGTACTTTGCAAAATAACTATCTTCTTCCTGCTAGAAAGAGAGCCACAATGTATATTAATTTAAACAAAACAGAACACTAGACTGGATGCTGGAAAGCACTTTTTCAAGAGCTCAGACTACCCAAATTGGCTAAAGAATTTGAAGCTAGTCATGCAACCTGAATATCCACTTTTTTTATTTTAAAAATTTTTGGAAGTTGGACAAAATGATTATTGAATTCCTTTGAGCTCCAACATTCTAAGATTGTAATGTTTTCATATTATGAAGTTATAGAGATTGTAGAAGTTTAAAAAGGTATTTTCTCAAAATGTATTATTTGATGAAATTATACTTGTGTGCCCTGTTAACCTACTGTAACTCCTATTATTCATAAAATGAAAGGGACTTGCTTTGCTTCTGTTTCTACTTCTCCTCCATCTCCCTTACAGCAGGGCCCAAAAGATGCCTATTGCTCAGCAACCAGTGACGGGTACACTGTATGTTAGTTGATAATAAATACACTAAAAACTCTGACTTCACCAGTATCCAAACTAGCATGTAACCAAATTATACTTGCACCCAGTAAATGTATATGAAGAAAATGAAGTGGAGCCCATTTGGTCAAAACTTTAACTTCTGAAAATCCCACCTTGAGGCATTTCCCTCTCCTTTGAATCCTTCTAAACTAGTTTGGTATTTTGAATTTTAATTTTCTAAAAGTGTAAGTTATTCATAAGTAGAAGTGACTCACATAAAAAGGCAGGGAAAATATCATTTGTTCCTGTTGGAAGTAAGGTGTCTACAGTGTTCAATATTCAAAAATGATGAATTAATAAATTATTTTAAAACTTTATTTTAAAATTTAAAATAATAGGCTACTGTTGTGGTGTGTCAGGCCAGGGAGGATTGCCTGCGTATTCCGGAGAGCAATTATTATTAAAGACTCAGAAACATGCCATGGGCTGGCTCTAAATATCAAGTCTAAAAGATAGTAAAACAATTCGCCAGATATCCTGAATTGCTGAGAACCGTAATGCTGAATGGGATTACCTGCCTCATCTGACATCTGTCTTTTTTAGAGTAGAATTATTGTAGTAGGGACCTTCTCTTTCCCAAGTAACAGAATGTACAGGTAACCCATATAATATTTTATGACCACTCCTGGCCTTTCCCAGGAGGGTTAAAAGAATGAAAAAGTGTTGGTGACCAACATCTCCCAATTCTCCCCTCTCCACTAACCACCCCAGCCTCTAGTAACCACCATTCTGCTCACTACTTCTAAGGGATCACAACTTATTTAGATTTGACATATGGGTGAGATCATGCAGTATTTGTCTCTCTGTGCCTGGCTTCTTTCACTTAACATAATATCTTCCACATTCAGCCATGTTT
The DNA here is from genome assembly GCA_963574435.1 of Cheirogaleus major. Lineage (NCBI taxonomy): Eukaryota > Metazoa > Chordata > Mammalia > Primates > Cheirogaleidae > Cheirogaleus > Cheirogaleus major. The sequence continues at coordinate 20,942 of CAUYPO010033864.1, forward strand.
TTACAAATGGTAGGATTTCCTGCTTTTTATGGCTGCATAGTATTCCATTGTGTATATATACCATATTTTCTTTATTCATTTATCCAGTGTTAGACATTTAGGTTGATTCTATATCTTGGCTATTGTGAACAGTGCTGCAATAAACATGGGGGTGCAGATACATCTTTTATATACTGATTTTTTCCTTTGGATATATACCCAATTAGATACAAAGAAGAAGTTCAAGGAACCTATTGTACAACATGGCGACTATAATAATGATGATATATTGTATTCTTGTAAAATGCAAAGAGAGTGGATATTAAGTGTTCTCACCACAAAAAATGATAACCATATGAGGTAGCGCATTAGTTAATTAGCTAGATTTAACTGTCCCAATATCGATATACTTCAAAACATTGTGTTGTATATAATAAATGCATATAATTTTATCAATTAAAATCATAAATTATGAAAAGAGTTGGGGAGCAAGTGAGCAGACTCCATGACCATAATAGAAAGGAAAGAAAAATAGCAGAATTTAGTAGTATCTGTGTGATAAATATAACCTCCATATCTTCTAGAAAAGGAGACAATAGGGTGAAAGTTGGGCCATCAGAGTATGAGCAGAGACTATGGGGCTGTTCATTAGCAAATGGATGGGTAACTCCTGAGACAAAAAGCTACGGAAGGCGATGGCCTTCTGCAAATTCCTTGATATAGGATGATGTCCTGCATGAATTTGAAAAAAAGGTTAGTTAGATATATAAAAAAGTCAAAAACAGGGTTGAACAAAATATAACTTTTCTTCCACAAATTCTAAAAACATGTCATTAAATACAAGACTCTTTTAAACTATCAAAAATGATTTGGAAATAAATCATTTAGGCAAAGGAAATAAGATTACTGAGTTTAATATAGCTATCAGGAAATTGATTTTTATTATTTTAACACTAAATTCTGAGTGACACAAACTTCAAAGTGAATTTAAAAAATCAAATGTACAATCAAATGAAAATGTTATAGCTTCACAGAATATTATTTTTGATATACTTATATTTCCCAACTTGCATTTAATCAGCTGGAATTATTTTTAAGGAATTATTATTTTTTGAGGTGAATGATCTCTTACAAGTTTAAATCTCTGGATTAGGTTGAACACATTCCTTTCTGGGCAACAACTTTTTAAATTCATGCGTGGCTTACCAATGTGGCCTGCTTAACACTAATATCACTCATTTTCTATGAGTGTTTTCCCTGTGCACGGTTCTCACCAAGACCTTCTTTTAAGTGAGAAGCTATTATTTCCCAATCTCCTCACTGGTCTTCTTTGTCTAAAACAAGCCACAACTCCTTTTACATATTTGAAGATAGTCCTTAAAGTTGCAAAGGGAAAAGAAAAAAAGCAGAAAATAAACACAAGCAATAGTAAAGTATTATAACAAATGTTTAAAATCCTAGTGGTGATGGCCGATGAGTTCCATGTGAATGAGAATGAGGCGTGGTGGGCTCTTTTGAGGCTGCTTTTACTCGCTTCTTTACCATCTATTTCCTTCCTTTGTAGATGCTGTTGCTCAGATGTTAACCTTATCCAGATAGAAATTGGCACCAGCTCAAGGCACTGGCTTGATTCAAAGAGTTCCAATCTCTTTCTCCTACTTGTCTTTCTTCGTTTCAATCCAAGGAACCCTCCTATGGCCTGGGCTATGCTACATGTCTATTATACAAGCTCTTTGACACTCTTAGCTCCTGCTTTATTTCCCAAGTTCTTGCAGAGAAAAAAGATGTTAATACTTCCATGTTAACCAACTAAGATTTCTGCCTTGATTCTGAAATCACCTCCTTTGTCCTTTCTGAGAATCAGTGGGCTCCTGGAAATCCTACTCCTTCTCTGGTCCAATGTATTATACTTCCATTCAGTTTACTCAATTCACTACCCAGTTATTAATGCAGTGTATCTGCTCATTAATAAGCGTTTATTTAACAAATATAGTTCTTATTGAGAGCTGTTTATGGGCCAGGCACCATACTAGGCATGGAGTCCACTATAATGAACAAAAAGATGTAGTGCCTATCTTGATGGAGCTAAGAAGAACTTTTAAAAATGATATTATAAAACTACTATAATGAAAGATAAGAAAATACCTATGAGGGAGAATAAAAGGGATCTACTTTAAATTAGATGATCCGGAGGAACCTACCTGAAAAGTTAAGATTTTAAATGAGATATTGAGAAAAAGAAAAGGTCATTCTGTCAATGAGTGGGGAGTGAAAGCACTAGAGGAACAGCAAATGCCTGAGATAGTACTAAAGTACATCAGGGTAGCTTCATACAGTTAGTTGCTCAGGGTATGTGGTAGCACACAGAGATCTCAACATAGCTTGTTCCATGCATAGGTCCTGTTGTCTTACATTGTGTCTTAACCTCTACTCTAAGTTAGGGCCTGGGCCTATCTCATACATGAACTTGGTGCCAGATGCCTTTATCTATGATATCAGGCTACACAGACCTTTCAAAATCCCAATCTGCCACTCTGCCTCTCTCTGTTACAAAGTTCATCCTTCCAGTAGACCTTCTGATCAGCTTTGCTTCTGAGCAAAGAGGCACTTCTAGGCCTCAACTCATTTTCAGAGCAGAAGTTTTCAGGCCCTTCTCGCTCAGGTTAACAGCTGTGCCCAATTCCCCAGACCCTTTGAGAGAGCTGTCTATAGTTTCAGCTGAATATCAGAAATATCTTGGCAATAACATATCATCACAGAGTGATAAGAGAAAAAGTATTATTTTACTAAGTATGAACAGCACTTTACAAAGTAATGTATTTGTTGAAAAAATATATTTTAATTTTTTAAAAATTAGTTTTCATTCCTCCTTTAGAGGTCTTTCTTAAAGCTATGTGCTTATAACATAGTAAGAGATTTAAAAGCACAGCAGCATATTTCAGGAACAATAATCTAAGGACTCAGTTTTAAATATGTGCAGATATGATCATCTTCCTCCAGATATAAAGTCATAATAAAAATTTTAAGTCTCACAAAAGAGAATTTCAGATTGATAGATAATCTTAGAAAAAAGTAGAATGGGTAGTTAACATAATTAAAGTTATTGGTTCTATTTTAAAATAAAGAACAAATGAATAGGCACAATGGGGTATTTTTATAATTCTTGTGTGTTTGTGAAAACTTTAAGGAAAATTTCCAATATATAGAAGAGAAAATTTGAAATTAGAAAAATAATTAATGAAGGTTTTCCTATAATCTTGTTCCAGAAGTAGAAGTAAATCTTATATCTGGAACTCCTGGAAGATTGCTTAAAATTTCTGTTAATGATGATGTCAATAAAGCTGACATATTTACAATTAGGAGTGACACTTCTCAACATAAAAACATAATTTTCATATTTCATGGTTATGAGTAGTAATTGTGCTATTTCCTCATGCCTAAGCCATGACGAATATACTGATGCTGTCACAATGCAAAGTAAAACACTAAGGAAGTTATTGATTATCTTTTCTAGATTATCTAGAAATATTAATTTTGTTTCTAAAAAGAACTAAAGTATGTTTATTAAGTCTTGGATGTTGAATAAGTATGATTTGTGAAATATCTGCCATTGTAAACATGTATTTTTTTAAAAATTCCATTCTTGAAATAATTATTTTCTAAAAAATTGAACTAAGAGCAGTTATTTTCCAAATTAAGGAAGATATTCATTTTTTAAAGGTTGTATCTCATCAAGATCACAAAGTTCTTTTAAATTGGTTAACAGTGAAAACATAACACATTAGGAGTGGGACAGGCATAACACTGGTTGGTAAAGCAGAAAGATGATACTGTTGTCAAAACTATAATCAGAAAATTTTCTATTATTAGTGTATAGGAATGCTACTGATATATGTACACTGATTTTTTAACCTGGGACTTTGCTGAATTTATTTATCAATTCCAGGAGTCTCTTGGTGGAGTCTTCAGGGTTTTCTAGATATGAAATCATATCATCAGCAAAAAGTGATAGTTTGACCTCCTCTTTCCTGATTTGGATACCCTTTATTTCTTTCTCTTGCCTGATTGCTCTGGCTAGGACTTCCAGCACTATGTTGAATAGAAGTGGTGACAGTGAGCACTCTTGTTTTGTTCCAGTTCTTCGTGGGAATGCTTTCAACTTTTCCCCATTTAGAATGATGTTGGCTATGAGTTTGTCATATATGGTGTCTATAATTTTGAGCTATGTTCTTTCTATGCCTAGTTTGTTGA
>CAUYPO010033866.1:0-11858 GCA_963574435.1 Cheirogaleus major
TGAGTGGATAACTAAAATGTGGTATATGCTCACAATGGAATATTACTCAATTCTAAGAAACGACAGTGAGCTAACACCGTTTATGCTATCCTGGATTAAGCTTAAGCCCGTTATCCAAAGTGAGGCAACACAAGATATGGAAAAAGGGCTCCACATCTACTCGCCATCAAATTGGTACTGACTAATTAAAACTATGATGTTGAAATGGTGGTAGTGTTCATCAGGGTTTCGGTGGGGTGAGCAAGACCCACATCATAGGGATGTGGTGAGCATTGTCAGGGGGAAGGGCATACCTCTAACCCTTCTTAGGGAGAGGCAAAATTATACAATGTATCCAAAATGTAAAAAAAAAAAATCTTTTGTGGGATGGAGGGCAGGCAGGAGGCAGGAGGAAGTGTAGAGTTACATAATGTGTGCCGTGACCGACACCTGGGGATTGGACTCGCTTGAAGCTCTGGCATGTGGGGGGGGAGGGATGGTAGGGACAATGTATGTAACCCTAACAATATTTTTAACCCCTATTATATGATGAAATAAAAGGAAAAAAAAAAGAATAGGGTTGGGTTAGTTATCATTAAAATGAGTTGTAATTTTTTTAAAAGAATCAGAATTATGTTTTCCATCTTTTGAATGAAAATAATAATTTTTCAATTCTAATTTGTTAAATGCTTATTCATATGCTTGGAAATACTTTAAAAAGTGATTATAAAAAAGAAAAAGAAAAATATACTTTAAAAATCTTTCAGTCACAGTTACCAAATTAGATATATTTCTCTAAGAATATATTTCACAGTTATACTTCATACACTTAACTGAAATTGCCTAGCATAAACAAGAGATAGCCTTTCTTTCATTTTACATTGGCATTTTCCATGGTCTAGCTTGGTCTTCACCTGCATCTTTTCCAGTGGATTAGAATATACCTTTGAGTGGGCATTCTGTCATTTTAGTTAGTTCCATTCTTGTAAAATATTTAAGTATCTTTTTCACAATTTTCCATGTACATAATAAAATCACTTTTATTTGTCTATTAAATATTTGAAAGTGTATTAAGACTGAGTAGGGGAAAGAAATTCATTGATTAACATGATTATCTTTTAAAACTAATCATTAAACTTTTGAGAGATGCAGAAATTGAGTAGTTTGACTTTGACTTTCAGTTGTGAAGGGTGACCTGTTCATGTCCAGGCTTCTCAGGAGTAACTGCAGACTCTACAGAATGTAATATATCATAATCATTTCTTCATCATTCGCCTACCAACCAAAACTTCAGCAGAACACATCAAGTCACACTTGAGCCCAGGGCATCCATAAGCAGGTCTGTGACACATTTAAAATTAAGATGCAGTTGTAGATCAAGTTAATTCATAAAGCAGACATTGACATGTGTTCATCATTTTATTTTGGCAGATGAAATTCTTGGGCACATAGGTACGTTAGTGCTGGGCTATCGGGCAGTTTCATTCGGGGCCCTGTAATTTTTCTATTCATCCTTTAAAGAAGGCTCTAAAGATTCTTCTGTAGAGTTGACAAAGGCTACCCTAGACAGGAGACAGTCTCTATGTTTTATATTCCAAAGATATGATTGTCTCTATACACCTTTCATTTTTTTGTTATTTAAATCAATATTGTATTCCTTACTTTACGAAATTAACTCGTCACTCTACAGTTTGTTGTTAGACATTGTTTTCCTTCTACTTTTTGATACTGGGCAAGGAAAAATATCAAGGATAAAATTCCTTCCAGGAACATTTACTGTCAATGTCTCTTTGACACAACCGGTGCTGGGACAGTGAAAAGATGAAAGAGATGTGAGCCCTCGGGAAATTAGTTTATATCAGGTGTGTGAATATGCTGCAGATAATATCTACCACAGAGAAATACTTATTTTGGTTTTGTGCTATTTAGGAAAATAATTCTCAAGTTGCAATTACCTCGTAGCTCAGCCTTTAACTCTTTCAAAGTTTCTCCAAAGACAAGGAATTTCCTTGGCTTAATGAGGCTTATATGGGATAAATTGAGTTTGTACATTATTTTAATATTTTTCTTCTTAATTATCTGATGAATTATTAATATAATTAATTGTGTTTTTCAGGTTCAAATGAAGAAATTAAAACTCAAAGATGTTTATTTTATGCAGGGCAGGTAAAATAAACTATCTAAACCTGGCTTAGTATTTGTTCATTGAAAAGTAGCAAGTAAAACACTGATATTTAACAGTATGACATTGTCTGAACAAGATGATTTTATGTCTTCCTAGTGAATATCAGCCATTACCCGTTATTTCTGACACTATCACAGTGGCCCAGGCGTAAGTCACAGAAATACCATCCAAACTAATGAACCAATGGCAGCAGGAAAAAATTCTTCACCATTTGCTAGGACATGTGAGTATTCCTAAACTAACAAAAATTCATGATAAGGAGCTGAAATACCACACCGCTTATATGAATATTATCAAGATAACAAGGAGAAGAGATGTTTTGATAGCATTGATTACTGGTTTTTAATAAATTAATTTATTGATTAAAAAAAAGTATTTAAATACCAGAAAAAGCATGTGTCTAGGACTAGGTTCTGCCACTGGCTTTTAGATCAGTCAGTTTATGACTTTAGGCCAGTTTCCTTGCTTATAAAATTAAGAGGTTGAGAGAAATTGGAATTCCTACCATCAGAAATTGGAATTCTGTTTCTATTCCTGCAGTGGACAGAGGACAACATAGGACTTCGTATCTTTGATCAACGAGGCATCTGAATAAAGGCACAGGGTAGGTGGTGAGGGACCGGAGATAGCCTGTGAGGTCCTAGACCCCTGATACGTGCAAGACAAAGTGGTGGGTGGGTTGCACAGACAATTAAAATTGATCTTGCTGAAACTCTAACAAGTCAATATTGCTATGTACATTTAATAGGGAAGATATTGCTGGAAAGAATGGTTGGGGCAGAATTTTAATAGCTATGGTATAAAGTAGAAGAGAATAACTGAAATAACAGACATAGGAAACTTTGAGATGACAGAAGAATAAGCAATTAACTCCTGTTGGAAGACAGTTTTTTGTTTGTTTGTTTGTTTTCTTTTGTTTTTGTTAGTGAACCTAGGAATACCTAGCCGACAAACATAGGAACTTTTCAAAGTCCCTCACCAGAGGCTGGAAATAAATAACTGAGGGTGTAACACGGTAATAAGGATCAGGAAATTGATTCTCCTTCTAAATATCTTTGCTCATTCAGCTCCACACTTGGAATGCTTCCTCGGAACTAAAAATATCACTCTAGGCAGTGTGGCTCATTCTACCAAGTAAAACTTCTTTAAATTAATCTTACTGAGAATCAATTAAGAATGGAATGTTAGTCCTTTTCCAACATGTCTGTTTTTGGCCTAGTGTCTTTGCTCCGAAACTAATGAGGTCTTTACTTTTATTTTGACCACATCATACACATACCCCACTTGAGTTTTTGCCAGGAAGGAAAGATCAGTTTGCTGCTACTTACGGTCTTACTGCTTTGCAAAAAATCTCCATTCAGTTCTGGGTTCATGTTTATTAAACTCTATACCAGTTTCTCACATATGGAGATTTAACTGCTATTCTTAAAAGGAAAATTAAGTGATATGATCAGCAAAATATTAAAGACATTTCTTACAGCTGCAAAATATGTCACTGTCCAATAGTTTTCATTGAGTATATTATTATAAAATATAGTCAATTCTATAGTCTAATGGTGAACTTAAAATGCCCTTTAATTTGAAATGAAATTTAAACAGTTGTTAGAAGTTTAAAACTATTTGAGGAAAAAAATTATGCCCTTTTAATTATATGGGCTAGAGAGAGTGTTTAGAGGGCATTATTCTGATAAATAAAGTGACTTAGCTATTTGTGGCAAAAGTTTCTAGAATGTCAATCTTTGAAGCCATCTATGGGAACAAAAGGAAAATATACCACACAAAAACTTAGAAGAGCACCTCTAAGAATTAAATCACAAAATTATTGTTTGATTCTGGAGTTTGGATTTGGAAATTATATGGAAAGCAGAGAGTGGAGACACAGCAGTACCTAGGGGAGCAAGAATCTTAGGCTAAGGAGCTAAAACTTCTGGAGAGTTGTGAAGTTATTTTTACGTCAATGAAGTACTGAGAGTCAATTCATTCGTTCACACATTCATTCATTTATTCAGGTTTCTATTATCTAGATCCTCAAAATTGGCAACTTATTCCCCATTAAGTATGATATTCACAAAAGCCACCTCTCATATCATGCAACAAAACCGATGCATGCAAAGATATCCTCTTTGTCTTGATCAAACAGATCCATCAGATGGTGCTTTGACTGTCAATATAAGGCACAAAGATAGTGGGATGTTTGACACTCATAGCCATTTGACCCTGCCTGCTTCTTGTCCTGCAAAGTAGCTTTGGGATCCACTCATTCTTTTTACCTTTTCTTCTGTCTCCCCATTAATTGGATAATTAATATATCCAACACCTATCATCAATTTATTTGTTGTTTATGCTTGCCAGATTCATGACACCAATCACCTAGGGTAATTGAAGGGCTTTGAGTAGCCAACAGACCAGATCTGCATTTAAGAAAATTTTGCACTTAGAGATAGATTGAGACTGACTCAAGTCGATCACACCAGGACATACGCAGCAGCATTTGGGAAGTGAGGAAGTATGGATTTTTATGTTATTGTATAATGACTCTTCACTAAATAAGTTATATTAGATTTTAAACTGGGAAATAGTCTTTAGGGCCTGTCTTCAGCCATATCTTGTCAAAGTGTGGCACCTACTATTGTATTAGGTGTGGTACCTAATACAATATGTTACACATTTAGGCAATCACTTGAAGCCTTTTGACAGACTGATTGATTTATTAGGTTATGGAAGAACTCACAGATGATTGATACACAATTTGTGAAGCTATGGTCTGAAACGTACGATATAATAGTGAGCGTGTCTGTATGAGACATAGAGTCCTTAGAGACATAGAGACATAAGTCTTTAGAGACTTAGGTTGAGGTTTCCATTTAGAAGAGTGTTTAAACATGTGTGTGTATGTATAGACATGTGTGATGTTATGGTATAGAAAAGTATGAAAATAGTTTTCAAGGACCTAAGGATAGTAGTAAGTAAATAATTCTGTTCTTAAGAAACAAGATAATACTATGAAGTCTGGTAATTCCCTAGCAAGAATATCCTTATATAATGCTCTTCATGGCTGTGGTGGAAAAATCTTTGTACACTGAAAAAATACATTCTTAATGTTATCAGTATAAGCACTGATTGTATGGGATGCTAGTATACACCAGAGACATGATTGTATTTTCCTTTCTGTAACACACAAACAATGATGAATGTGAATGAAACACTATTCCATGGGCATATTCAGGTTTATGCACAGCATGTCATAACCTACTCTAACTCTTCCTGAAAGAAACCATATCCAAGTATGCATTTCTGAGAGTGACATCATTATTGGGAAAATTTGTTTATTTATTTATATATTTGTTTATCTTTGTATAATAATGATGTATTCATTTGACATTCAAATGAAATAGAATTGTAAATAATAAAACACAGCAGTCCCCATACCCATCGCCTCTAAGCCCCCACCCCCCCACCCCCCCCCCCCCGTCTAAAGTCAATTTCATTCAAATAACTGCTATTGACTTACTTGGTTTACTTCTTCTGTTTTATTTCTATAGTAATTTGGGAGAGTTATATGACAAAGTCTCTACATCTTAATCATAATTCTCTCACTTTTTAAGTCAATCATCAGAAGTGTCTGTGTCTTAGCTATTTTTAGCAAGTAGAGCTATACAGTTAATCCAAAATTTGATCTCAGCACACCAGCATTTTCTAAGTCCAAATTTGAGGCACTGCTCTCCTTAGATTCTCTATATGTTAGTGTAGTTAGAGCACAGTGGGGCTCACTGCATCCTCCAACTCCTGGATTTAAGCAATCCCCCCCACCCCCGCCCTGCCAGCCTCCCAGGTTACTAGAACTGTAGGTGTGCATGCCCGGCTAATTTTTTATTACTATTATTTTGTAGCAACAAGAGGGTCTTATGTTTTCCAAACTGGTCTTGAACTCCTGGCCTCAAGCAATCATCCTGTTTCTGCCTCCCAAAATTCTGGGATTATAGGCATGAGCCACAGTGCCTGGCCATAGCAACTCTTAAGTATTCAACATTTAATAGACACTATATATACAGTATTTCCCTTATCTTTTACTCTTCACAACAGTGTCTGAGCTGGGCCTTAATAATCCAGTGAATAGATGAGAAAAAAGAGACAGAGAGAGATTTCAAAATTTTCTCTGGACCACATAGCTCTGTAATTCCAGGGCTGAGATTAGAAGACAAGTTAACTTGCTCTCTGTCTGCGGTTGATGCATTCAATAATAGCCTTTGCTGATAGTACTTTCCCTCAGGCACTGTTTATCTATTCTACTACACTAAATTTACTGAAAAATTCATATGCGACTTCTGATAAATTGTTTATGCTTCTCAACTTGTTGTGTGTGCCTTCCAGCCACTGCCTTGAAGGCAGCGTGTCCCACCCATTGTATAATATCAAGAAGGGAGCTCAAGAAATATCTGTTGCATCAAGCTAAGAAGGGCTCTCTCTCTGAATGGCTAATACATGAGATTAACATTGTGGTGATTTCAGACTAAAATGGCTGGGGAAAATTTAAAGTTTTAATATGCATTATAATAAGAAAAAAAGTCACATAAAGCTCTTTGTTTCTTTGCTTGTTATGTAGGTCCTGAATTTTACCTGACAGCCCATTGAAGATAGTTAAATTAGTAATAATGTTGATGATGGTCTAAATCTAGCACCTAGAATCTTCTAGAGCCTGTTCTCAGGACTTTTCTCTGAGCTTTTTCCTTTCTTTGTGACTTCCAGTCTCCAAAGACACGATTTTTTTGCTTAGCTTGGTAAAACTTGACATGCTATATTTTTAAGAAGAAAAAAACACGTTCCTAAGTTTCTATAAATATTATTCATTTGGGATTTAAAAATATTTTTCATCAGTTTGAGATCTAAAAATGGAAGAAAGAAAACTATTTTACAGTGTAGACACACAAGAGACAAAGTCCCTTTCAGCAGAGAAAGCTTTGTGGTTAGTAGAGTGTATACAATTATAAACTCAATTGTTAAATCAAAACACATCCCAATCACCCTAGCATGTCACTTTTAATGGGCAATACATCCCCCAAGAAGGCAAGTTCTCTGCTAACAATATTGAACCAAATCGTCAAAATTCAAAGACGGGTCTATAAAATGTGAAATTCCATCAGCAAAATGCACAGTGGGCTGCAATGTGTAGATTAATGGGCAGCCTGTCACGTGTTTTAATGTACTCAATCGTTGAAACACATGTGATGATTAGTAAAGTATTTGGTCTGAGCAGTAAAAGATATAAAATAAATTAAAATCATGACACCTTCTGAATTAAAAAAGCATTTGGTTACACTACATTGATCAATCACCAACATAGATTAAAAAGCCCCATAACTGGACACATTTCCCTCTAGGCATGCTGGGAACTCACACTGGCCTCTTCCTATGGCACCCTGCTAATTGAGGATCTCTGTGAGTGCACAACTGTTAAGTCCCTGAAAAATCTCAGAACATGAACAAGCATCAGCTCTCAGCCTTGAATATAAACCAACATCTGTAACTGGCATCACTCATATTTCATTTGAGTTCCAAATACTTGATGAGATTTCTTTTTCCTATGCCTGTTCAGAATTATTTTCACTCCAAAAGCAGTTTTCAATATTTTCTTTGAAGCATATCTCTGGAAACACAGAAACTGAAAAATACACACCAGAACAAGACAAAGTAAATCCACTGTCACTTTTGTTATTGGTGTAAACCATGTGAGCTTGGGGCAGTGAAATGTTGAACGTTTCTCTAGACAGATTCATCAGAGTAGTCAGGGTAACCAAGTCCAGAGGTCACAGTGATTTAACTTGTGCTTCAGTGGCTGATTTGGGAAATGCAGCTGCCCTGAAAATTTGGTTACAGTCTTAGTGCTCTATGCCAACTTTGCCCCGTAGCGATACTCATAATTTTGAGAAGTGAGAGAAAATCTTAATTAAGTGCTGTCCTTAAATTTGTACCCCCATAATATGCTGAAATGAAAAAAAATAATAATGGTATAATATACACCCATATACCCAGCACCCTGTTTAACGGCTTCCATACCGCACTCACCGGCCGCGAAGCGTCGCCCACAGCCGGCACTCGCAGTCCGCACGGTGGTGTGCGCTGCGCATTGACCACGACTCCGTTTTGCTCTTGTGTGATGAGGAAAGCTTTAAAGCACTGAAAGCTTGTTTTACTCTACAGGCAGCTTGTAATTACATTACATTATTTGTAATGTAAATCAGAATAGGTAACATATACATATGTGTTTTCATTACGTTATTTTTAAATGTTCACAATTTTATTTTGATAAATGAAAAATTAGAAAAGTCATATCACGGCTGTCGGCTAAAGTCACTGTGTGTGTTCATCTGTGGCTGTCGACTATAGTCGACGCTGGTACCGAAGTGGTTAAGGAAAATAACACTACTTTTCCTTACCTATGAGAGATGCTTTGCTTTCCTCCTCATCCCATCCTGTTCTACACCTGTGTTTATCTTCATGGTTTTTCCATATATGTTTGTATCCCTGAACCAAATTTTGTTTTTAATATTGATCACTTTATAAAATGGATGTTATCAGTCAATTAAAAACAATTAAAAATAAAATTTACTTTTATCCACCTTAAAAAAATAAAAATAAAATTTTCAAAAAAAAAAAGTGCTGTCCTTTGTAAGTAGGCATCTCCAGGAGGAAAGGCACATTACTTTTGCTGAAGGAATGCATATCGTTCAGTTTGCTTTTCAAGGCTTGCTATCCATTCTGAAGGTCCATTCAATCAGCACCAGGGATTGAAACACATACGAGGTACTTTTGCACTGAAAATAAAAAAAAGAACACATGGAGACAGCCCTTGAGGACCTCGCAGTTTGAGACCAGCAATTATTGACAACTATAACACGGTGTGAAAACCGCTATAAAGAGGGAGAGAGCTGGATGCTCTCTCTGTAAGTTAGACAGCATCTTACTGAATCAGAACGAGGCACAGACATCAGGAACATCCTCCTCGAGGAATCAGAACAAGAAACTTATATTGGACAAGAAAAATGACCATTTCCCTGCATGAGGATATGGAATGAAGAACGTGTTCTTTAATGGAATACAGGTTTTTAGCTTAGATGGGGAAGACACTTGGAGTGACTATTGAGGAAGGGTTTATAGAACATCTGTTTTCAATTATTTGAAGTTGGATTAACCTTTTCCCAAGGATAAAAAAGATGAGAAATCTATCAGGAGATAAATTTAGTTCTTTCTGTAATAGCTTTCAAAAAAGGAACCTATTTCTGAAGGGAAGGAGCTCCCCATCAACAAAGTTGTTCAGATGTTGAGTGGCGGTTTGGGAAAGATGTTGAAGGGTTTTAACTTTGGCAATCTATATACCCAGGGTATTAGTGGGATGTCTCAGAAGGGAGAATAATTCACTGAAAGTCAAGCTTAGGGCAGTCAGAATCCATAGAGTACTCATTACAGCTCATAGTTCTCTTCTACTACAGAATTTTTAGTATCCTTTGCATGATAAATGTAAACATATTGTCATAGCTTAAAAACGTTGTCAGATATGTAAACACCTTGTTCTTGGCCCAGAGTATGTAACGAATATTTATATTTCTGTTCTTATATCCCTTACTCCTTAATATGTATGTTTGGATTATAGAAGTTGGTGAATTATTTTATTTGGTTAGGGGTTTAGGCAAAACAAAGTTTTGGATCATAAACAAGGCAATTATTGTAGTTTTAGTATCAAATATAAACATGGGGTGTGTGTGTTTTCTGATTGAAACAGGGATAAATGACCACTGTAGATGTTGGTAAATGTGAGAAGATAATGCATGTAAAATAATATCTTTTATAGACCCACTTATTAGTTATTTTTCCCAGGAGATATATTTTAATTTGGAATAATACTTTTTCTATATTGTTTATATGTTGTTTTCTTATTTTACATTATATACTGAACATCTTCCCTACAGTTAAATATTATTGAAATTTTAATTTTAAAAGCCATGTAATAGTTCCTATTATATTTGTATCATAATTTGGCTAATCAATCCCCATTGTTAAATATTTGACCTAATAAGCACAATGTAATAAAAGCTGTATTTCAAATAGTATTTTTAAGCTCAATGAACTGAAAATGTTTTGCATATTTTACTAGAAAATGTAGACAGAATAATGACTATGTGTTTATTGTTAAAGCAAAATATTAGGATGACAGAAAGGTAAATCCATTTCCTTTCCAAGAAGTAGCAATTCTTAGAAATCGTGTGAACAAACATGCCAGTTTACACCTGCTGATCTGGTGTAGTCACTAATGTAATAGAGAGATTTTAAATTCATAGAAATGTATCAGCTTAGATGACAAATCATGTAATAACCTCAGTTAGTCTGCAGAGTGAATGTGTATTTTATCTACATATTTTATTTTTATATATTTTCTACATATGAAAATTTTGAGATAGAAGCTATTATATTTATTTTTGCAACTTAATTAATGTTATTTCTCAAAGAACTTACCATAACAGAATGTAGAGCTCATATTCATTTATTTGAATTCATGTATTATTCATTAATATAGATGAACAATAATTTATTTCAATTTTTAAAGGTAATATATGACATATAATTATAAAAGGAATACTTGTTCAGAAACTTAATTTAACTCATGAATTAATGAAACTCCAAAGATATTACAACTGGTTCAAAGAATTCAGTACACAAACACATATCCACAACACAACACATACACAAACATGCACACATAAAATCAAATATTTTTGCTCAGGGCTCTAGCTAAAAAAAAATCAAATATTTCAAAATAAATTTATATACAAATATCCCTTTTGTTCACTGGGGCAATATGATTGAGACCTGGGTGTATAGGATTTGGACTTTGGGCCCATCCCAGGGCAACGAATCCCTATTCAATAAGTGATGCTGGGGAAATTGGATAGTCACATGTAGAACGGAAACAAGATCTGTACCTCTCACCAGTAACAAAAATCAACTCTCAGTGGATGACAAGCTTAAACCTATGGAATGGAACCATAAGAATTCTGGAAGAAAACACTGGAAAAATTCTTATAGACATCGGCCTATGCAAAGAATTTATGAAGAAGGCCCCAAAGCGATCACAGCAACAACAAAAATAAATAAATGGGACTTGATCAGACTAAAAAGCTTCTGCACAGCCAAGGAAACTATCATTAGAATGAATAAATAATCTACAGAATGGGAGAAAATCTCTGTATGCTATATATCAATAAAGGCTGATAACTAGAATCTATAAAGAACTCAAGCAAATCAGCAAGGAAAAAATCAAACAACCTCATTAAAAAGTGAGCAAAGGACATGAACAGACATTTTTCAAAAGAAGACAGAATAATGGCCAACAAACATATGAAAAAATGCTCAACATCTCTAATCATCAGGGAAATGCAAATCAAAACCACAATGAGATATCTCTTAACTCCAGTGAGAATGGCTTTTATCAAAAAGTTCCAAAACAACAAATGTTGGCATGGATGGGAGAGATAGGAACACTCCTACACTGCTGGTGGGACTGCAAACTAGTACAACCTCTGTGGAAAGTAATATGGAGATACCCCAAAGAGCTACAAGTAGAACTACCATTTGATCCAGCAATCCCACTACTGGACATGTACCCAAAGGAAAAAGAAAGACATTCTATAAAAAAGATATC
>CAUYPO010033867.1:0-15025 GCA_963574435.1 Cheirogaleus major
ATTTTTTCCTGCTGCTATTCTGATACCAAAATTACTACTCAAGGTGTGGCAATTAAAGAAGCAACCTTCCCAGGTGACTTGGGAAGGAACTCGAGTCCAGTGGAAAATATTTGATTCTATCTCCATTAAAATATGAGAATAGAAATGCCACTGTTAAGCTTCAGAATATTTTTTTAAGGTGCAGTGACATTCATAGTGTCTGGATCATTTTCAGTGAACTCAGGCAGAGCTGGGACGAGGGTGTGGCTGATGAAGTAGGCGCCTTGGGCTCCTTGGTGGACTGTTCACTATCATTCATTCAACCAATAATTTCTCTCAGTAGTTTCTGCCACGTCCAAAGCCCTGAGGTCACAGATGAATAACTCGGTCATCTGCGTTTTTTTTCTTGGAAGGGTACCTTGACCACATAGATCCCGTATTCGGAATTATAGCAGGCAACCCCCAGCTACACTTACATGAATACTCCACTTCCTGCAGAGGGTTGTTTAGGAGATGCCATTCTGGAAGATGCAACAACCATTTCGCTAATTTTTATGTAGGACCAAATCGTGGGGAGAATGTTCCTCTTTATTTGTAGAAAGAGCTCTTCAGAGTAGATTCGACTTGCCAGTTGTTCTAGACCCGGTTGGTGCATCTCAACTGGCAAATGTGGAGAGTTAAGACCCTAATGAAGGACCCTTGCTTGCTTTTCTTTCCTCTGACAGACTGTTCTGAGACACAGTGGCTTCCTTTAGCCTCTCTGGGAATATCCAGAATGATGAAGCCACCAGCAATGCTGTGTCAACTTGGTAACATACTACCTTGTACATGCTTCCCCTGTTACCTGCCTATATTCATTTTTTCTCCCACTCCTGCTTCCCCGGGATTCTGAGATTTGCCTTATGCTCTGTTTTCTAGGACCCGCAGGCAAAGATACCAGTGCCTGCTAAAAATGATCACGGTCTGGTTTTAAAATACTCTGGTAGCCTATAAACACGCTGGCTTAAGTCATTACTCATTATATTTTTACTAGTTTTTTGATCTTCCACCCCCCCCCTAAAAAAAACCCTCAAACCCAAATCCAACAAACACTTCAACACAAAAATCGCTGCATGCCTTTAGTAATCTTACTTTGTGGTCCCCTATGGTTCTACTGGTTCTACTGGAAGGGTCTAAGAGAGCACTATCCCCAAGGCAATGTTGATTAGAAAAAAATTATAAGCACATGCAAATTATCACAAAAATGACTTAAGCATGAGTATACCCAAGCCTTCCAAAATTCCCAGCTAATAAATGAAATGGTCTGCCAAAAACCTTTCTTTTCATTATTAAAGCCACTAGATAGTGATGATAAGAATTATTAGGTGAGGAAGATAGATCATTCTAAAAAGTTAAATTTTAGAAAATCATGGCTGCTATTTCTGTCTTTACCTTTTTTTCCTGGGCCATGAGGTTCCACCATCAGCTGCCTTGAGCAACTCACAGACAGGAGGGACTGAGATTAACATAGATATGATTATGCAAAATAATTTTCACTGGAAAAAGAAATCCCATTTTAAAAGACAAGGAAGAGCAATCGACCTATCATTCTGTAGTGGCTCAGCCAACAAGGTGCAGGGACCTAAACCGGTCAACACAGCTACTGTGCCATGTGAAAACCGGTTCTGTTCTCTGCTACCGTCTTCTGGTCTTGCAAACCATTAATCCTATTAATTGCGTATCAAAAGACCGGTAGCAATTCTACAAATGAGTAAACACAGAGATAAAAGTGTAATCATACTAGTCCAGCAAATTGGATTCAGGTCTTCATTGAACAATCCTGTTTCAATTCAGCAATTTTATTATCACTGTTACTGGAACAAATCACTTTATTAAACAGAAAGGAGCTTTTGTGGAGAAATTTCTTCTTGTGGGCAACATTATGAAGCTCTCTAACATAAAAACAGCACTTAGACTTGTCAAGGGATTTCTTTAGGCAATTCAACTAATGGCTTGTGACAGGTAGAACTTGAAATGTTCATTCAAGCCTTCCATTTTGCTATGCGGCTGTATTTTTTTTCCCCCATTCTAAGGGAAAAAAAGCCCTTTGGATGCTTTTAGTGGAATTAATATTTTTAGTAAGGAGTTTGCTGACAAGAGGATCTCTTTCTCTCTCGCACCCCCATTCCCTTCCTCCTTTACTTTCTCCCTCCCTCTCTTCTTCCCACCTTCCCTCCTTCTCTGAAGGACAGTGGAATTTGGGGAAGGAGAGAACATTGCAGAATAAAACAGCATTTCTTTGTATTTAATTAAGACAGGCTGTTCCCTAGAAAAATTTTGCACAGAGGACTTTAAAATATGAGGACAATTGGCTGGGTGCGGTGGCTCACACCTGTCATCCTAGCACTCTGGGAGGCCGAGGCGGGCGGATCACTTGAGGTCAGGAGTTCGAGACCAGCCTGAGCAAGAGCGAGACCCCGTCTCTACTAAAAATAGAAACAAATTAATTGACCAATTAAAAATATATAGAAAAACTTAGCCGGGCATGGTGGTGCGTGCCTGTAGTCCCAGCTACTCGGGAGGCCGAGGCAGGAGGATCGCTTGAGCCCAGGAGTTGGAGGTTGCTGTGAGCGAGGCTGACGCCAAGGCACTCTAGCCCGGGCAACAGAGTGAGACTCTGTCTCAAAAAAAAAAAAATTCTTGGTAAGAGGCAGTGAAACGTTTAGAAGAGCGAGAAAAGGTTGAAAGAAATCGGTAGAAACTGAAAAATTCCCACATGAAACACTGACATTTGATCACTGATTAAAATACACTTTTTTGAGTATTAAATATAATCCTAAGGCGACTAACTGCCCCCCCCCACCATATGACCTTAGGTTTTAATAAACTGGATTTCCCTTAAAATGCTGCTCCAAAAACAAAACAAAGCTGTTCAACCAAGGCCACCAAGCTGGGACAGATTGCTTGTATATAAATAGTCAAAAATTTTTTGTTTTTTTTTTTGTAAATCAGTAAATTTGAGTAATTATAAATCGAACATTTGGCAAAGTGATATTTTCAGTGAATTGGCCATTCTGTATGTTATGCGGGCCATTTGACAAAGTGGCTTTCAGTGAATGGGGCAGCTGTCCTCATCTTTCTGTGCTTCCGCCCATATCCCAGGATGCTCGAGCAGTGTGGAACAGCCCCTCAAATACAGGAAAGCCCATCCCGTCCCATTTCTCCTACATATCACCAAGATGCACACAAATGTCACCTCCTCTGTAAAGTCCACCCAGATTTCTCCACCCTACGCCCATCCAGCAGAATTAACTGCTAATTCCTGTGGGTTTCCACAGGAATTGGCAACTGTGCAGATGATGTGAGCCTAGAACTGGTGGTGACGTAATCTGTCCAACAGGGGAGACTCTGCCTGAGAGCAATGCGGACAGACAGGGAAACCGAGTCAAGAGACGGAGAAAAAGAGACAGGTTGCTGATGACATCATCTTAACACCCGGATCTAGCCATACCTATTCACCCTCACAATTTCCAGTTGCATGGAAAGCTTTTTTCCCTTTCCCATTAAGATGTTTTGAGTCACTTTCCAAATTTTGTGAGGTGGTGGTAGCAGATGCCTTAAGACACACCAACAGGGAGGCCTTTCCCATAGAGAGAAGATTCCCAGGTTCGGGATCTTCAACCTGGTGTCAAAGTCCAGTTCTCCTTTTTATTAGGCAAGATGTTTAATTTTTTCTCTCTCTCGTCTCTTAAACGGGGTGGCAATAATGCAACCTCACCGAGTTGTGAAATTAAATAAAATGATGCAAGAGAAGAAGTTATAAAAGCATTATATGTGCTTGTGTTACTATTTCTAGTTTCTTAGAGTTATAGCAAATAGAATTTCTGCTAAACTTATTGGCTATAGGCTCTATACCACGTCCGTAATCTCTACACACACGTGCTGTTTACTGAAGAGTAGCTATGCAGGTGTGCACTCAGAGCTCATCCATGAGAAACTCCCTCCAGAAGTTTCAGATAGCTATACGGGAGGAAAGCAATTGAAATTTTAGTAATTCGCACTAGAGTGTGAATGATTGATAGACTTCTCTTACTCTTCTCAGCGATGTTTACTTGTTAATGCAAATGAGTCTCTGACTTTTGAACAGAGCGGGACAGCAAGAAAAGATTCTTTTTCTTAAATCACACCCTAAGGCCCTTTGTTCTTATTTCTTTTTGTGTATAAAGCTGATCCTGGGGGGGGGGAATGGGGGTGTGAGGTTTCTAGAGGTTTCATTTGAGGTTTCTAGAACTAAAAGAAAATTGGGCAAAGAAGTAATCTGTCTTGGACTCTCTTGGAATAATTCTGGATCTATTGCTGAGAGGGATGGGGAATGGCATTAGGATGAAAAGGAAATAAGAGTCATGGCTTCCAGTTCCCAGAGGGGCGTTTTGGGGGGGGGGGAGTTGGCTCTGCTTCTGTATCGCCATGGCCACCCCATCTGTCCCTCTCTCGTGCAGTGAAGAAGGGACACCACAGCCCCAAGATAGCCTGAGTGTTGAACCCATCCCTGTTGTGAGCACCTTTGATCCTCTCAGCTGGGCAGTTCGGAAGGCCGGCACCTCTGAGTTTTAGATCTAAAATCCCCAAGAGGATTTGGTAGGAATCTCATGTCTTGTTCTGCCCAGCTAACTTCTCCCTCAGCCCACCATCTAACTCTAGAAATACCAGTTTGGGTAAATACTAAGTGTACTGAATTGCAGGGACTCCATGCCTAATTATAGTTCATTGGAGCTACCATTCACCCATCCACTCACTCAGTCATTCAATGGGCAGTCCAGCACGCCTGTAGTCCCAGCTACTTGGGAGGCTGAGGCAGGAGGATTGCTTGAGCCCAGGAGTTGGAGGTTGCTGTGAGCGAGGCTGACGCCACAGCACTCTAGCCCGGGCAACAGAGTGAGACTCTGTCTCAAAAAAATAACAAAGTGGGCAGTCCGGTAGGTTTGTGTGTGTATGTGTAGACAGGGGGAGTGGGATGGGGCATCACTGTGGATAGCAAGATGCTTTGATGTGACCTTCAAATAATTTAACTTCCAGTTTTGGAAAACTTCCAAGTGCAGTATGAGGCAGACATCTTCAACACATCTCTAAGACTCATTCCCTCTCTGAAGACGGGGTACAGGATAACGTGAATCTGAAAGGTGTCTTTGGCCAAGATGACTTGGCATTAAAAAAGAGAACAAAAGAAAGCAAGAAAAGAAAACACCGCTACTCTCCTTACTTTCTTCGAATGGCTAATTGTTCCGCGTGTTTTAGCAGCTGCAGCGTACTGAATCCACTGCTTAACTGAATTTAGGAAAGTCACAGCTGAAGATGCCAATGTTGACTGAGAATCAGGTGACACCAAGAAAATCATTCATTCATTCATTCATTCTTTCTTTCAACAAAAATTTACTAAGTGTATACTTTGTGCCAGACATTGATCTCCAGGTTATTTAAGATTTCCTGGGTGCATTAAGTGCTTTTAGTGTTGATGGCAACAATTTATTTTTGTCATCCTCAAGAGTTTTTATGTGATTTGTTCCTCATCATAAATGCAAACCGAAACCTTTCATTTTTTTTCCCCTATCTCTGCCCCCTGCCAAAATTTCCCCGACCATCCAAAATCCTACATTTCCCACAGTTAGTTCTTTTTTTCCAGAAGCACATTAGCTTTGCATTCCATAAAGGGGCAAGAAATTAAAGCAATTTGCCTGACTTAGAGGAGCTTTTAAAAACTCTACTGTTTGGGGATCGTCATATCATTTCCAGGTTCTCACAAAGGAAATGGAATTAAAATGAAGGTCATCGTTAAATGGAAACAAAATTTACTCCTTTTGTACCTCATCAGCTACTAATTAATGAGACTCTCATAAGCACGGAACAATCCTATAGATTAGGGGCTGCTGTCAGCACTAACGCTCAGATTGGAATCCATAAAGAGCCCACACTCTCCCAGGGATGGCCCGTGAGCAACTCTGGACCCGCCAAGTCTCTGTTATTGAGGATTTATTTAAAGATACTTTTAAAAGCATTTTCTCCTTTACAATGAAGACTTTTCTGTGCGTTATTTCGGTAGACATTTAAAATCCCATCCATAATCTTTTTGAAATCTTTCCCTCATTAAAATGCCTTGGCTTGAGAGCGAGTTGGCATTACAATCCCTGAGGATGGGAGAAAAATCTCTGGAAGAAAAAAAAAATAACAGGGGCAGAGAAATGGGTCACCGAGGATAAACACTGTGCCCTATCTTGGGGGAGTATTGGATTTGCACATGGGAGGGCACCCAACCTGCGAGAAAGTACGGGCACTGTTGCCCCTGTCTCTTGTCCCTTCTTTGGAGGACGTGGAGGGGGTCGGGACTTGTCCCCGGGAATCTGAAATTTAATATCTCTTTTCGCTCTTCCTCGTTTTCTTCTTTTTGCCTTCCGTGTGACGGTTTGTGTGCGTGTTTGTATACTCGGGTGCCATTTTTAACTGTTCCTTGGTGTTCTGCCCTTCGTTTTGAGATCCCAAAACAACGATCTAAAGTCATTGTTTGTGTTACAATGTTGACATTGGTAGTCTGAAATTTTAGAGGAAAGACACTCTTTTTTTTTTTTTTTCTTATTTATAAGGTGACAGCACTCACAGTAGTTGGGGACTGGGGGTGCTTTGAAGGGTTTTTGCCTTTCTCCACCCCCGAATAGTAGCTCTCGATCCACCCACCGCTTCTAAAGTGATCCCTCTCCTAGTCTGAAGCCAGGCACGTGTGGGCAAGATGGTTAACCAGTTAGCAAATGTCCTAACTTAGGATATGCTGAGTTCAGGAATCAGAGCACTGTGGATGATATTCTTATTTCTTTCTTAAATTCTTTCCACCCACGCAACTTCCCATGTCACTATTAAGGAAAGTCTGGAAGAGGAGAAAGGCTGAAGCACAAATAGCCGGGGAGGGACATGGAAGCAGCTCAGGGAATATTTGGGGGCGTCAGTTTGCAGGCGGCGTGGGTGGAAGCAGAGGGGAGTGAGTGGTAGCAAGTGGGATCTCCGTTCCCAGGCTGCCGAAAACCTGGATTAGCACAGTGCCGACAGGAACGGGGAAGAGGGGAGCTAATTTT
The DNA here is from genome assembly GCA_963574435.1 of Cheirogaleus major. Lineage (NCBI taxonomy): Eukaryota > Metazoa > Chordata > Mammalia > Primates > Cheirogaleidae > Cheirogaleus > Cheirogaleus major. The sequence goes on from CAUYPO010033867.1 coordinate 7,077, forward strand.
TAAAGCAAGAAATGATTGCACTTGGTAACAGATTAGCCGGAAGGATTGAAGAAGTGGCGAGAGAGGATGCCTTTGTTTTCAACTTCGGAGCAAGTTGTTCCCAATCGAGGAGAGGACGAGTTAACCAAGAAGTCATTTACTAAGCATCCACTCTGCGTCTAATACCGGGCTCAGAGCCAGCAGGGTTTACAAAAGGAATGGAAGACCGGTTTTCTGCTGCAAGAAAGATGCAACATAGTTTGAGATAGCGAAACAATTGTGCGCAACAAAGTATGAACTAATGGTGACAATAATAACAGCAGTTTCTATTTACTGAGGTTAGTCAGGGGGAAGGGGGTGGGTCCATTACTAAGCACTTTCTATTCTTCTTGTCATCTTCTCCATACAGACAGATCTATGACAGCAACGTGGTACAAAATTAAAAATTGATAGAAAAAAAAAACAACTAAGTTTCACTGAGTACTAAGTACTAAGTACTAAGGGGCGGGAGCCGTGTTAAGTGCTTCATAGAGATGCTCGACACTCTGAGACTGGTGCTACTACAGTGACCCATAAATTAGAGAAAATGAGGCTTTGAGACCAGTTCTATGTCTGAGTCACACAATTAATAAGCATCTAAAAAAAGGCTGGAACACAGACCTGCAACTGCCTAATTCTAAAGCCCAAGTTGTTAATACACAAGGCAATGCTCGGTCGTCTGCATTAAAAAGACATATCCCTGTGCTCCCAAAAATACAGACGTTTAAGATTTTTTTAAAAAGGCAGTTCAAAAGCTCTAGCAGAACCAGTACTCGCGTAAAATTGCCTTCTGCTGCTTCATGAGAGCTTTGTACTTCCTATTTCCTGTGTGTGTTCTGTTGACTCGCTTTATTATTTCTAAACGGGCAGAATTGATCGTGGGGAAGCTCTCCATGAGCACATGCTGTCTATGAAAATGCTATAAAGATCCTCCACTTTGCTATAAAGCGTAGCCTTGTGCTGTTGGAAGTAAAGCATCAAGATAAATCGGGGGAAAAATTAACCCAGAACTGAACGCTGTGTTGAAGAGTATCTTAAAGAGCCCATGCCTACGAGATATTTCCTTGGAATGCTTTAGAGAAACACAACTTGTTCAAAGGGCTTCAGCCACCCTCTGCAACCTTAAGCGTGGAAAATGCTCCCAGCTGTCCAGAAGGAGGGTAACAAAGCAGGGCAGTGTGGTCTCATTTTAAATCCATAGGCTCTGTGGGTTTCTGAGTTTCCCTTTTGTGCACGACATAGAGTAAACTTTCCAAGAGAGTTAATATAAATCCTTACATTCTCATTCACCACCTACACGAATAATTTTGGATAAATGGTCCCATGTGCAAAAAGACTCTTGTGTGCGTTCAGTTCAGAGCCGTCCCAACAGCTCCATTCAGTTTTGGGGTTTCCAACCCGATCTTAAATTGTTTAATTCCAAAGGCAAATCTTTTAGAGTCACCCTGCCGTCTCCTTTCCTCGGCACAAGCAAACGGAGCCACAAAAGCGGAGGCTTCCCCGGGCCCTGTTTACTTAGAGTGCAAACCCTATTCAAGCCCGTGATGTCAGATTAAAGGAAGAAAGGGGAGAGAAATCAAAGCCCTAAACTGCACATAAAAGGCAATCGCTGGCAACCAATCTGTTCAACTTCCAACTATTTGCACTTTATGAATAAAGGTCAATCTGTTATTGGCACCCAAATGTTAATGTTCTTATGAGGGTTTAAGCTGCTTTAACAGCTGAATAAGTGAGAGCGAGCTATAGGGCCACACCTAATCATTCAGGTCTGGCTGAGACACGGGGGAGTCCCTTAAAAAGGCAGGAGAAGCAGAGGGTGTGTGTGTGTGAGGGGCGGGAGAGGGGGGAGCTGGGTGCACATCTAGTGAGCGAGCAATGAGGAGGAGAAGATGAAATCACTTCGACATGACGTATAGGAAACTCAAGACTCGGTGTCCATGTGCCTTTTTTCTTTCCATCTGTTTTGCACGCTGCTTGCTATAGATAGCAGCCGTGACTGCCTTAGACCTTTACAGCTTTAGATGATCAATTATCCTCTAATACGTACTTGATTTTTCTCTCTCTCTTTTTTTTTTTTTTCGAGACAGAGTCTCACTCTGTTGCCCGGGCTAGAGTGCCGTGGTGTCAGCCTAGTTCACAGCAACCTCCAACTCCTGGGCTCAAGCGATCCTCCTGCCTCAGCCTCCTGAGTAGCTGGGACTACAGGCATGCACCACCGTGCCTGGCTAATTTTTTTTATATATATTTTTTAGTTGTCTGGCTAATATCTTTCTATTTTTAATAGAGATGGGGTCTCGCTCTTGTTCAGGTTGGTCTCCAACTCCTGATCTTAAGCGATCCTCCTCCCTCGGCCTCCCAAAGTGCTAGGATTACAGGTGTGAGCCACCGCGCCCGGCCTGATTTTTCTCTTTTCAAAACAGCACCTCCAAACATTTAATAGCCTCTGCTATTAAAGCGTTCTCTGAATGGATGGTAGATGATGCAGTTACCAGGCAAACTTCTGACCTGCCCTATTATTAAAGTCGCTTTTCTTCTCTCCAATGTACTTCCAGACTTAGGGACACAATCCCACTAAAGGGGTGGAGTTTCTGGGTGAATAACAGTAGACATAGGACAAAAGCCAAACAAACAAAAAACCAACTTGATAACACTCATGGTCGTCAAAAAAAAGTATCTTTCTTTTCTTTCCTAATATATTTACAGGTGATGGCTAGCAGCATAGGTACTTTCGAATTTTCTGCAGAAAATAAGTGTATATGAGTCAAATGCTGATTTATTGTGCCCTCTAAATTATTCCATTCCATTGGAATCAACATTGGGCTAGAGGATAGATTTGGTCCTCCAGAGTTGGAGGTTGCTGTGAGGACATATTTGGTTTTGTTCCCTGCATGTATGAGGTAGACAGAACTCTGAAGCTTCTGGCCGTAGTCCTAATTCAACATCATGTTTCCTCTGTGGCCTCAGTTTCCTCCTCTGTAAAAGGACTGAGTTACCTTTAAAATTCCATTCAACTCTGCTGTCCTCTCTTAGCTGTTTTCTCCAACTATAGAGTGGGGATAAGTAATAAACTATTACTTTTTAATATGTTAAAAAGACCTTTTAAGATGTAGTCCAGGCGTGGTGGCTCACGCTTGTCATCCTAGCACTCTGGGAGGCCGAGGCAGGTGGATCACTCAAAGTCAGGAGTTCGAGACCAGCCTGAGCAAGAGCAGGACCCCGTCTCTACTAAAAATAGAAAAGAAATTAATTGGCCAACTAAAAATATATAGAAAAAATTAGCCAGGCATGGTGGCGCATGCCTGTAGTCCCAGCTACTCGGGAGGGAGGCTGAGGCAGGAGGATCGCTTGAGCCCAGGAGTTGGAGGTTGCTGTGAGTGAGGCTGATGCCACGGCACTCTAGCCCGGGCAACAGAGCAAGATTCTGTCTCAAAAAAAAAAAAAAAAAAAAAAAAGATGTCATACTCACCATACTCATATTAGGCATAATGATTCCAAACAGGACTTTTGTGAAAAATACAGGGTGTCCTCATGCTGGGCATTGGGGCTGAGGATCATGGCCTGTCCACACTCGCTGTGGTGTGAGCCTCATGTCCTCCTTCATTTCCCCCAGCAAGTCTCTGCTGAAACAAGTCCCTGCACCTGGGCAGAACCTTTCCCAATTCCAACCATCTGGTAGTATGCAACTCAGGCGCACCAAGTTGAAACGACTCTCCTTCCATCTCTCTTCTGTGAGTACTCTTTCTCCTGCAGCTTCACACATTCCTTGACTTGTCATCGCTGTTTCTGTACATTTCCGTCCCCTCCACGAGACAAGACGCGTGGAGTCTGGACTAGGTCTGGAGCTCTACCTTTCTAGCCCCTCCAGACCCCAAGATGTTCCTTCACCTGTGGTAGGTGCACAACATCTCTTTGCTGCACAGAATTCAAATGATATTTGTTCTCCCTAAGTTGCAAATAAAATTATTTATTTTCCAAGTAGATCATGAATTCAAATGTTATACATGTCACAAGCTACAAATTAACTCATAAAGTTAATTACTCATGAAATGCAATCCTCCTGCCCACTCTTTCTCCCTGCCAATCATTTTCCCTCCAACTACTCTTTCTAGTTTCTTCTGTTACTCCTTTCTTTTTTTTGAGGCCAGAGTCTCCCTCTATTGCCCGGGCTAGAGTGTCATGGCCCTAGTTCACAGCAACCTCCAACTCCTGGGCTCAAGCAATCCTCCTGCCTCAGCCTCCCGAGTAGCTGGGACTACAGGCATGCACCACCATGCCAGGCTAATTTTTTCTATGTATTTTCAGTTGGTCAATTAATTTCTTTCTATTTTTAGTAGAGATGGGATCTTGCTCTTGCTCAGGCTGGTTTCGAACTCCTGACCTTGAGTGATCCACCTGCCTCGGCCTCAGAGTGCTAGGATTACACGCATGAGCCACTGCTCCTGGCCTTGTGTTGCTCTTTTTTGTTCTTTCTTTATTTTTTTTATCCTTACAGGACATAGTGAGTAAAACTGAGACTATATTTAAGAGTGGTTTAAATGCCAAAGGAGGAAGAGTCTCACAAACTAGGAAGAATCATGCTTAGCAGACAGTATTTTTTCTAGGACAAATAACAGTTGCCTTGATTTAGGAATTCCAGGTTCCAGTGGAGTCAAAAGATTTTTATTAGCAGGCTGTGTGTGTCTTGTTGGGTAAAACCTTTAACCTTGTTAGACTCTATGAGGTTCATGTCTACCAAATCTCCCCTCTCTACAGTTCTTTGATTTTTATCTAAAAAAAAAAAGGTATCATTTCATAAAATGAGAGAATCAGCATTTGAGAAAATGAATTCAATATTAGCATTTTCAATCAGGGACTTAACCTTTGAGCTGGCGAAGTGGCTATTGCCAAATCAATCTATTTAGGAAATTAAAAATAAAATTAGGCACATTTATTGCAAATTAAAGTGAAATGGAATTGAACATTTCTAACTGGCGCCAGAAGAGAAATGTCCTGTTGAGATCGTTGTGCCAACCAGGGAACGGGGCCAATCTCAAGTGCTGTGCCTTCCTTCCGGAGCTGGGATTCCTGGTAGGGGGCTTTGGGATGGGGCGAGATCTGCAGAATTGTATCCAACCTCTTATGCACACGTGTTGAATCAGTGAAGGTTCTGGCGGGAAACAGACCTCACACTCAAACTGGACAATCTGAAGACAGTTTAATAAAGGGAAGGGAAGGATTTTTGAAAATAAACGTCCAGTGTCCACCCACCCTCCTGTGCCTCAGCGACTCCTGCTCTTCCTTTAGGATTTCTCCAGCGGTCCTCTTTGCTGGGAAGGCCTCCCGAAGCTCGCCAGGCTGGGCTGAGTGCAGAGTTTGGTCCAGGATGTGCGAGTCATGTGATAATTTCTACAGGGTCTGTTTTGTGATTGCCTCTTCCCTTCTCTGTCTTTCTCACCTGCCTGTGTGCTTCTTGAGAGCATAGAGTCTGTTTTGGGGGGCTTGTTTGCATAGTGTCTGTCCAGTCAGATGTCTGTGGAATGATGGGAAGGAAGGAAATGATCGGTTCTGTCTCATCTCATGGCTCTGCCGTGTCATTATTGTTTGCAGACCTGGACTATGGTTACAGGCAGTTCTCTGCCCAGAGAGGCAGAAAAATTCGAGATACGGGGTCACTTGGAGCAATGATCACACATTGGGACCATAACTTTGCCAACTCTCTGTGCAATGCCCGAAAGCCTCCAGCCCATCAGCTGTTGAGTTTATAGGATACCCATGATCTAGGCTTTGTCTGGGCTGCCTGAGAAGGAGCAAGGAGAGAGCATGAAACTAGGAATCACAAGACCTGAGGTTTTTTGGGTTTTTTTTGGCTAGTCAAGTGAAGCAGTAAGAGTGGAGAAAGGAGATTTGCCCTATAGCTCCTGGCTAGAATTATTCCTAAGGAGACCACTAGCTAAATGTGAAAGAAGATGTGCCCATCATTTTCATCATAGCATTGTTTGCAAAAGAGAAAATTAAAAGCCCTAAAACACTAAGAGTCCATCAGTAGAGGACTTATTAATTAACTCACATACAATGAATATGTGTAGCCACGAAACACGATGAGGTGGATACATGGAAAAATATTCATGACGCATTGTTGTGAGAAAAAGCAAGTTACCTACTTCTATGATCACTACGGTATTTTTGTAAGTAATATTCATAGTTGTGTGAATTTGGCCTAATTACTTAACTTTTCCTCGCCTCACTCCCCTCATCTCTAAGCTACATCTACCTCACAGGGTTGTTCTGAGCAGTCAATGCAAACAACATCCATGACACCTGGCACGTGGTTAAGAATTCCATATGTATTAGCTCTTTTTATGATTACTATTAATATTATCTGTGTGCAAGGAAAGATATGTCAGAGAATGTTTGCAAAATATTTTCAGTAATTATCGTTACGTACTTTCTTCTTCGTACATTTCTGCATCATATGCAGATTTTTCACAATAATCATCTCTCAACTGTGTAACAAGGCTAAAGTTATTAGGGAAAAAAAAAAGACTTTTTTAGTTCCTGCTCTGCCACTTACTAACTCTGTGTCTTTGGGAAAGTAACTGGTTACCTCTGAACCTTATTTTCTTCCTCTATAAAATATGAAGAATTATTCATTTCTTTGCTATCTCTGAAGATTTTGCTACAGATCGAATGAGTTATTTCATATTATATTTGTCCATGTGCTTGGAAAACAGCAAAGTACTGTGCAAATATTAGATATTATTAACTTAATTGGAATAATTTATTTGGAATTTTTTTCCCTACTTCTCATCTGGATCTTTAGGGGGCGACAAGCTGCCTTTGTGAATGGGGCCTTCTGAAGCCCATAAATCGTGGATTTGCTTGTTACACCAATGACCCGCTTACCATTTTTATGACGGAACTACCGTGTTTCCCCGAAAATAAGACAGGGTCTTGTATTTATTTTTCCTCAAGAAGACACCCTAGGGCTTATTTTCAGGGGATGTGTTATTTTTTTTTTTTAAGTGCGGTGCAACCATCTACATTGATTCAAATATAGCGAAGTCATCTTCTTCTGGAACATCATCATCACTCTCCAAACCCCGAATCCCATCCTGAATGTCTTGCGACTCTGTTTCCTTTAGAGCCATCGGCCCCGATCTCTCCTGTGGAGCCACAGAGCTCTCACGGGGCAGATGAGAACGGCTGCTCATGTTCTTGACCGCTCCTCGACGACACGCATGGGTTGTGCAGATGCACTGCGTAGCCACGCCCGTCACTAGGGCTTGTTTTCAGGGTAGGGCTTCTATTGCGCAAATGCTTAGACATCCTGCTAGGGCTTATTTTATGGGTAGGGCTTATTTTCGGGGAAACACGATAACTCCCAGCCACCAGATCCTGAGCAGCAGGACACACTAGTTTCTGAGCCCACCATTGTCCTGGCTTGTTTTCACTGCTTGTGGTGTGCACTCTTTTATGGACACATTCATTCAGTTTAGGTTTTGTCTGTGCTGTTAACTTAGCAAGAGTGAGCGGTTAGGCCGGGCGTGGTGACTCACGCCTGTCATCCTAGCACTCTGGGAGGCTGAGGCAGGAGGATCAGGAGTTTGAAACCAGCCTGAGCAAGAGCGAGACCCCGTCTCTACTAAAAAATAGAAAGAAATTAATTGGCCAACTAAAAATATATAGAAAAAATTAGCTGGGCATGGTGGCACATGCCTGTAGTCCCAGCTACTCGGGAGGCTGAGGCAGTAGGACTGCTTGAGCCCAGGAGTTGGAGGTTGCTGTGAGCTAGGCTGATGCCACGGCACTCGAGCCAGGACAACAGAGTGAGACTCTGTCTCAAAAAGAAAGAAAAAAAAATCCATGCTGCCTTAGATGCAATAAATTATGGTAGTATTATCCCCATTTTACAGATGAAGAAACTAAGGCTTAGAGAATTTGAATAACTTGCC